>JAWQRJ010004835.1:0-10726 GCA_033557515.1 Diorygopyx duplodentatus
TATCTTAGAATTAACATTACATGGTAGTTCAAAAACTTGACTGGGTTTATTTATTTTTAGGGTAACGATAATTAAATGAACCTAAATGTTTTATAAATTTATTAAAAAATATTGTTTAAAATTCGATATCTCGAAAATGGTAAAATTTTTATTCCTAAATTTTACAATAAATAAAATTTTGAGAGGAATTGAAATATCTAGTAATATGTCATGTGTTCTATTTAAAAAATGTAACTCTGCTGCCATACTTTTTTGGCACATCCTGTACAAAATATTGTTTTTTACTTCAATACATTTTAAAAACCCTAAATATTTTATATTTAACTTTTTTTTCCAGCTATCTTAGTTTAGAAAATAATCGACCGTTTCCATTCATAAAAGCGACCCTGTATAAATATAGTGACTATATAAATATAGCCATTTTTCAAGACCAGCTGGAGCGGTTGAACGTTAAATATGTGATTGTAAAGTAATAAAATAAAAAATAAATAAAAAAAACATTTAAAAAATATATATATTTCCGAAAATTGGTAATTTGTTGGTGAAAAGAGAATTATAACTGTTACAGATTGTTATATGGATAGAAAAAATAGGATGTGTGTTGTGATGGAATGAGGCTGTCGAATAAACTAAATCACATACTATATCATCACAAAATATAATACAACTGTAACATTGATACATGTGACAATTGTACTCCTTCAGACATTTATGTTCCATATGTTGCTGTCTATCTTCAGCAATGCCAGATAGAAAAACCCTAACGGTTTATTTAAACTAAAATTTATGGTTTGTTCTTCTCAGTTCCTTTAAACTCCGTTGATCTTGACCGATTTATTATCTTTAATTTGTGTCGGATCATAGATTTCGAGTTCTTAATTTTATTACGTCGTTTTCATGTTCTGTTCTTATAATAATATGCTTCTGTAGTTTCTAATAGATTCTGTAGTAGATTAAGTTGTAGTTTCGTCAGAATGTATTATCTGTATTATGCGCATTCGCCAGAATTGATTTTTTATTATCCTGTTAAGTTGTTATACTTATTGTATTATTATGCCGCCTTCACTTCTATTTGTCGATTAGGTTATTAATTTATTTGTGTTAGCTTTATTCATGCTATTAAGCTTTCATATCTGTTTTTAAATCTATAAATAGATACACATAAAAAACAATGGAAATATTCAGAAGAAAGAGTGATCTTGAAACAGAACACCCAATCCTATTTAACCAAAAAAAATCCTTGTCCACGAACCCCACTTTTATTCTAGAAAAATCCTAGAAGCAATAGAAATCAACAAACATTCTAATACTCTCAATAGAGATACAGGGTTTCCCCCTCCACCACGCTTGAAAATCCGTCATTAACCTGACCTGTTCCGTTAACGACTGTTGCGTCACTTTTGTATGAAATAATGTTTTGCCTGCAATATGCATTTCCTTCATTATGACCAAGTAAATCAATTATGTTAGCATTGGATTTTTATGTTGGCATTGGAAACAAATTTCAAAATTTGTAAGGAATTATTCACAATAGTGTTATTTGTTATTTTATTATACTGTTCTAATTAGTATACTTTTAGGCACAATTAGTGATGTGGGACGCGTAAATACCCACTGGGTAGGGTATTTAAAAATGGGCATTAAAAATGAGGGTATGTATAAAATGTATTAGTTTTTTAGACCTGGTACTTTTCTGGTGCTCCTTATTTGATTTCTGCATTTACAGAGAGGCATGATAATAATAATAACAATAATAATACTTAATAAAACTTCCAATGTCCTCTGTGCATGGTGGGGACAGGGGGAGCATTTTTATTTTCACTGATTTTTCTTGTTTTGATGATGATGTTTTTTTTCATAGGCTGGCTTACTTTTTAATTAAATAGTTATAGCCATTTACAGCTATTTTTATTTCCGAAATATTATCTAGACAATACGACTCTTCCAGAGGCTATATTACTTTTATAAAGTTAGATAGAGAAGTTTAAAAAGTAAGATATTTGCATTTTTTATCTATTTTCATTTTTATCCGAACCAAATCAGATCCAAACCCAATCCGAACTAAGAAGTTAGCCTAACCAAATTTGATCCAAAAACAACCAAATCCAATACAATTCTATCCGAACCTAATCCAATCGGACCAAGCCGAACCGAATCCAATGCAATTTAATCCAAACCGAATCCAACCAAACTCAATCCAAACCGAACCAAATCCAGCTAGCGCCCAAAGGCTGCGCCACACGACACCTGGACGTCCTCACCAGGAAGACGTTCCCCCCCATATTCCTTCTTTCCTTTGCTTATTTTTTCTAGAAACTTCTTCTACCTTCTTCCTTTTATTTTTCTTCGTTGAAACATTGCTCGTTTTGTTAGTTCGAATTGTATTGAGTTAATACTGTTTGGATTGTATATTTCTTCCTTCTCTCCCTTTCCTTCCGCCTTCCCCCCTTTCTCTTTGCTTCCGATTTATTTAATCTTTCTTGCTTATTTCCCCATTCTTTTATAAGTGGCCTTTTTTCTTTACTTTTTACAGCCTCTTTATACCTCGTTTTAAATCATTCATATTCTTCTTCGTTCTATTCCTTTTCTCCCTTTCTGCCCTTCTTCTTCCTTCTTCCTGTTCCCTTTCACTTTTGTTTATTCTTTTAGTTCCCAAAATATATGCTCACATTATTATGATATATCATCGAGTACATCGAATCATCGAATTCTAAGCTCCTAATTTCTAAGAGAACTGCTCTTCAAATGCCGTTTATTTTCCATTCCTTCCGTTTTCTCTGGTCTTTCTTTTTTTCCGTTCTTTCCCTACCCTTCTTTCGGAGCGCTTCTGCTTTTTCTTACACCGTACATCGAAGTCTTGTCCATTTCCAATTCGCCTACTGCTTCTGTACCCGTCTATTCTTCGACTTCGCACAACTCCAAAAGTGATGAAATTTTAGATTTTCCCGCTTTCTTCTTTCCTTATCTCCTTCGTCTTTCGACTTTTACTTTCTTAATCTTTTTCTCTTCGTTTTTTGCCGCTTTGAAATTTTATATTTGTCTGTTGGTTTTTCCCGTCTCCTTCCTTCTTATTCCTTTCTTTCGAGATTGGTGTTGACAAATATGATATGTCAACAGAGATATCAATAAAAATGTTGGCAAATAAACTTATTTCTTAAACCTTAAACCCTGAATTATGGCGTTACACGCTTCTGTTTTCCTTTTTCTTCATTATTGCTCTTCTGCCTTCGATTTCGTACTTGTTGCATTTTTGCTCTTCCTCCTATCCTCTATCATCTTTCCCCTGCATTCTTTCTTTCGTTGTCCACTCTAGAAGACCGCATGAATCGTAGAGCTATATGAGACTGTGATTCTATGATTTCTAAGAGATTTTTGGCTCTTCCTTCCGTCTTCTCTCGTCTTGCACCTACTTCTTTTCTTCTTTCACATTGCACCTTCGGATTTTATTCTTTCTTTTTACTTGTAATTCTCTGCTCTTTCCTTTTCTGCTCGCATTTCATTTGTTTCTTCTTCTTTCCTCGTCTTTCTTTTTTCTTTAGTTGGGCCTTTTTTCTTTCCGTGTTTATCAGTCTTCCTCGTTCCTCTATTCTCGTGTCTTCTCGTTCTGGCTTCGTCCGTTTTCCTTCATCATCTTTCCTCTTTCCTATTCCTGCTCCTTCCTTCTTCTACATATGAAGAATTGTTTTAAAATTGTAGGAATTAGATTCGTAGGTAAAAGGAAACGAATAACTTTTAGGTAGAAAAATGGCCCATTTTCCATCAGATTGCTTTAAAATTAAAACACCTATAGTACAATCCTTATTCAGTCATGATAAAACCTACACTTGAATAATTTTATACTACCATAGTACCTATTGTTGGTTTGGAATGTTAAAATATAGAAGTAATACTAAAAATTTATTTTATACAGTCGTACTTTTCATAAAACTTACTGTAAGCTTCTCGCCCTACAAATTTGAATAAAACTGAATTAAAAACTAAATTAGTAATTTTGGAAAATATGGGTTGATTTTTCAAATCATAATTTTGCCATTACAATGTAGACAGCATTGCTAATACTTGAATCCTTCCGAGTAATTTTGCTTTAAGTATTAAGATATATCATCACATCGTAATTATTATTAATGTGGATTTTCTGTGATCTTAATTTACATACCGGTGATTTACTACCATTTTGGATCACCGCTGAACGTTTCCTAAATCCAGAATGGCCACATACATTTTCACCAGCCGATAGAATGAAAGAATGCACGATGAAAAATGTAAAAGTTTCAAGATCCCGTCCGCGTTAATTAATCACTATATTTTAAGACCGGTCTCCCGGCAATTTATTCCTCGAAAATCGGTATATTTCACCGACTTCTTCCGCAGCGCTCCTTTAAGTATTCATGATTGGTTGCAATTTTCACGAGGCCGCTAGAAAACACCGGAAGATTTATTGATGCGCGAACGCGGCATTCGCAAATCTACGGTCTAACGCTCCTTAAAAATTTACAGACCCATTTCGTAAGCGTAAAAGTCGTCTAGCAGTTACGCTATTCGCTATTTATGGAAGGCGGGCACCTGAAATTTAGATGCAGCCGCCACGATGCTTCAATTATACGGCTGTAAATTAACCGCCCATAGCTTATTGATGCAGTAATTGACAGTTAATGCACCTGTGAACATACCGGTGATTCGAATATAATATACTGGCATTAGACATATTGTAGATGTTCCCACAGCACCACACATTCTAAAGATGAATGCCAATAAATAAACAGCTGTTCAAAAAGAGATTTTTGGTTGTCGCAGTAGATAAGAGTGGTAAAAAAGCTTTTTCAAGATGTTAAAAGGAATGATATCTAATCTATCTATCATGCTTTATGGTGTAAAAGCACATAAAATTCTTTATGAGCATTAGCATTTACATCATACTGCAATAAAGCTAAGTTTCTTAGTGTTTTCTATATTACATCGCTTAATGGAATATCGCATTAATAACCTATTGATTAACATTTCATCAGATTTCGCGATAATTTGATAACAGTTACCTGTACAACCGAATTGTTTTCACCATTCACAAACTCTTCTATAATTTATCCGCAGCAACAAAGTGGCAAATGTTACGTTGTCCATTACGTTAAGTGAACATTACGCTTGCCATGAACGATTCATTACTGTAGCTAAGTGGAGTTAATGGTCTGTAGTTAGTGTACGTAATAAAACGACACAGATCGTCTGTAATAAACTAGTATGTTGCGTTTCGCAGTCCACTAAAATCGGGCCCATTAGCCGGGAATTAGTAGAATTGCTTTTGTTCGATGTAACTTTACTAGAAACGTTCACACATTTCCATTTCGGTATCGCTTACTCGTAACAACGACTAACAAGTTTCGCATTTCCTTTATTGTCGGTTAGTCATGGTTGATAACATCGTATACGGCATGTGGATAAAATGGCCCGTAAAGCACCTCCGACAGATGCGGCGAAGATAATAAAAACTCGAAGGATTGTTTTTGGGGGCCAAATTGCGAAGAAACCCGAAGTTTATTAATACAACCATTATAAGTTCCGATATTCTTTTGTTTTCTAGGGCTGTGGAGATCGGATGTTTGTTCAGGTCGGGGCTGGAACAATAGCAGTCGTTTTATTGTTTTGTTCAGATGCCCGTTGTATTGTTTCTAGTGTGCCCTGGCCTTCAGGTAGCAAAAAAGTTGAACGTGGGGCTAAACACTGGACTCCGTACGTCAGTAATCTGGCATCTGTTCGCTATATAGGAAATCGGCGGAGTGTAGAGAATAGCAGCAACGGTCGAATTGGCATCTGACCCAATTGGCCCGTAATTGATGCCCCCTCACGCTTATCTATCGGAAATGTCAACACAGATATATCTCCACACTTGAGCGATCAAACGGAGAGCCTGGAAGCACTGGAACTTACAAGTTTGGCTTGTCAAAATCAAGTTTTAATGAAAATATTGTGTTGAAATGAAAGACGGGATACAGTTCAAATAAAAATAAGGGGGGAGAAACCATTTTGTTTCAATACAGACCGAAGTTCTAATATTTCACTTATTACTTAACAAAAACTGTTTGTTTCCAGTGTTGCTACACAAATATTTTCTCTATTTATCAATGTTTGATTTCTTATGTTCACATTTTACTGCTGCAAACGTGAGTAAAACAGAAAATCTGCAAAGCAGCACTTACTTCAAAGTAAAGCAAGTCATGCTATATGCTTAAAGCACACTTACAAAGTACCGCGTATTTATGGAATAACCGCCGCTTTCTCACTTCGCAAACCAATTTGACCCTGTTTTCCATCGCGCCCCCAAGCAATTTCCTACTAAACACACAAAATAAATGTCACCCGAGAAGTATCTTTACCGAGAAGCTTTCGACCGATAATAATCCTATAAAATCCGATAAATCCTCGAGGAAGTTTCGCGCGGCAAAAGAAGGAAACGTGCTCAGGCGGGATCATTTAATTCTTGTCAACAGAAATGTTGCGACGAAAGTTAGCGTGTAAAGTTTGTAGTTGTCGATTTTTTCCCGCCTGGCTCGTAGTCCTTCTGGGCGGGCGAGGGCTTAGCGCGATCGAATCTTTGATTAAATTTGTTCCGGCATGTTGAGCGAAACTTAACTGGGCGCAGACACGTCGATCGTAGACTCTGCTTCGGGAAAAGCTTTCGGCGCTCGTAATTTTCGGCAAAGTTGTGCAGTGTTAGAAGCATGAGGGAAAGGGGGTCCCAGTCTTTCGACTCCTTCCGTTTAATTGTCCTGGAAAATTAAAACTGAACAATAGACGGGGTAACAACTGATAGCGTCGGTAAATCTCAACTATGGAAAAAAAGAAAATGAATTGCAGATATTGGTAGATTACATAAAGGCATACTAAACAAACTAAGCAGTTATCAATTAATTAGCAGAGAAGATTAGACAGTTCTGGCTCAGATCCCCCCCACCCACTTCCAATCTTCCCACCACCTCGATCACACAGCAATCTCTGATCGTCTGTGTCAAATCCACGCATCCTGTAGTATTATTGTTTCAGTTGAGATAAATATAAATTCTATGAATATTTCCCCTAAAAAACATACTCTTATCAATTACAAATAATGCGAAATTAATTTGATTTGATCTATTTGTTTATAAAAAAGTGGTTGTAAATTGAGCATATATGTACCCTTGCAGCGATTTGCTGCTATTGGAAATTTGCTATTTTGCGAAAAGCAAATATGAGGCTATAATTTAATTCGATAACTCCTGGCCGGTGTTGGTGCACTGTGTTTGTTTATGATAACACAATGTTTGTTTGGAAAAACGGCTTCATATGGAAATTATAGAGTAGATTCAAACCAATCTAAATTGTAAGTAATTTGGACGTGTCTCAGTTTCATATAGCTCTACGATTCGTGTGGTCTTCTAGAGTGGACAACGAAAGAAAGGATGCGAAAGAAGGAAGCCGGAAAAGGAAGAGGGCGGAAGAAGGGGGAGACAACAAAGGACAGAGGTGTCATTTCAAAGTAACGAAGAAAAACGAACAGGGAAAGAAAGATTAAGCAGAAAGAAGGAAAGAGGAGCAAGATGATAGAGAATAGGAGGAAGAGCAAAAATAGAACAAGTTCGAAATCGAAGATACCTTAGAAGAGCAATAACGAAGAAAAAGGAAAATACAATAAGGTGGTTCAGGGTTTAAGGTTTAACAAATAAGTTTATTTGTAAACATCTTTATTGACATCTCTGTTGACATATCATATTTGTTAACATCAATCTCGAGAAATTAAAAAGAAGGAAGGAGGCGGGAGAAACCAACAGAGAAATATAAAATTTCAACGCGGGAAAAAAACGAATATAAAAAGATTAAGAAAGTAAAAGTAAAAAACCGAAGGAGATAAGGAAAGAAGATACAGGGAAAATCCAAAATTTCATCCCTTTTGGTGTTGTGCGAAGTCGAAGAATAGGCGGGTACAGAAGCAGTATGCGAATTGAAAATGGACAAGACTTCGATGTACGGTAGAAATGTACGATGCAAAAAAGACAGAAGCGCACCGAAAGAAGGGTAGGGAAAAAAAGAAAGATGGGAGAAAACGGAAGGAATGGAAAATAAACAGCATATGAAGAACAGTTCTTTTAGAAATTAGAAAAGGAGCTTAGAATTCGATGATTCGATGTATATGATAATGTGGGCATACATTTTGGGAACTAAAAGAATAAAAAAAGTGAAAGGGCAGTAATCAGAAAGAAGAAGGGCAGAAAGGGAGAAAAGGAACAGAACAAAAAAGAATATGAATGAAGAAGGCTGAGAAGAACAATAAGATTTTAAAAAAATTAGAAAGGAGAAGTAGAAAGTAAAGGACATTGAATACTCATAAAACAATTAAAAAATGAGCAAGAAAGAAGAAATAAATTGGAAACAAAGAGAAAGGGGAGAAGGTGGAAGGAAAAGGAAAAATGGAAATATACAATCCAAACAGTATTAACCCAATATAATGCTCGTTAACAAAACGAGCAAGGTTTCGACGAAGAAAGATAAAAGGAATAAGGTGGGAAGTTTCGAGAAAAAGTAAACAACGGGAGGTAGGAATGTGGTAGAAATTGGGAAGAACGGCAAGGGGTGGGGGGAGAAACGAAGCAAACGAAACAACAACGCATCAAAATTTAGCTATAAGAAATATATAAATAAAATGGCGTAAAACTTCTTTTATTTGCTTTATTCGTAAATGTACTAAGATGTACTAGTTTCGATCTCATGAGACCATCTTCAGTCTTTAATCTAAAAGTTTTAAGGTATATTAAGGAAATAATTGATAAAGATAATGAACAAAGACTATTTCTTTTTTAAAAAAGTAGTAAATAAAAGTAAAAACTTACAGTCAGAGTTGAAAAATCCTAGAAGAGTTAAAATTTGTCTTTAAAATCATCAGGTAAAACAGTTATCACAGATGTATAAAAATAAACAATTAAAAAGACGAAGTGAGCAGAACTTTTTTTAAAAGTTTTGTATAAAAGTGTGGTTTTAAAAGGTACGGTATTAAATAACAAGAAAACAGGTATTGAAAGTCAACGAGATTCATACGAAATAACGTTTACAATTTTTAAAAAATGACTAAGACAAGGCGCAATAAAAGTAATGCAAACGACGAATGCTCAAAGACGGAAAATGGGGTTAAAAAAGAATCGAGTAAAGAGGTTGGTTGTCGAAACTGACTTGCTCATTAAGGAGTTTTTTGTTTTGTTTATGTTTATCAATTTCTAGTTGCTCCAACAAATCCATTTTTCTTCCTTTCTGAATTTCGTGTAAAATTTTAATGTTTTTGTAATTAATTTTATGACCGGTTTGTAAGCTATGCTTAAAAAGAGTTGAGCTAGGTTTAGAAATATGCTCTTGAATACGTTTGTTCAGTTTTCGCCATGTTTGTCCTATATAGATCTCCTCACAGTTATCACAATTATCAGAGTAAATACCGTTTTTTTCTAAAGTGGGGATTTTTATTTTATGGTTAGAAAGTATATTAAAAAGTGTATTATTTGTTTTGTATTATTCCCGAGTTCAAAAGTGTATTATTTGAACGCGGGAATAATATTATATTTACTGAAAATGTTGGATGATTTTAAATTGGTGTTGTTAAACGAGGGAGGTCTGTAGATAACTTTTTTATTGGAATTAGACTCTGTTAGGGTAATCGGAATCATATCAGGAGTATACAAAGGATAATTTTTTATTAATTGTCTGGATATAATTTTATTTATGATATTTTTACTGAAACCATTAGTTTCAGCCAAATTAAATATGTATTTTATTTCTTTTTCACGTGCTGTCGGCTATAGGCGCGGTATATGAAAGAACGAAAGACAGCTGTTTTGTGTGATAAAGGATGGGATGAGTCGTAAGGGATTATAGAAGCAATGTAGGTAGGTTTCCTGTATATGTAGATGATCTCATGAGATCGAAACTAGTATCTTAGTACATTTGCGAATAAAACAAATAAAAGAAATTTTACTCCATTTTATTTATCTACTATATATTTGCAAGATGGAACACCCAAATATAAGAAATATAGGCAACGGCAGCATAAAGTGCGAAACTAAAAGAAAGTGGAAAAACCGATGAATGTAGGCTGAAAGGAGAATAAAGAATGAAATAAGGAAAACGGAATAAGGAAGAAGCAAGAAAGAAGAAGGTAAGGCGGACGAATATGCAATATTCAAATGAACAAAGACAGAGGGAATAAAGATACAAATCCAGATGAAGGGGGACGAAATGGTGCATTAAATAATGAGGGAAGGGTGAAAAGACTGACGAACCAAATTATTTGAAAAAGAAAGAAGGAACAAAGAGGAAAGGACGCAGGGAAGCAAAATGGAAAAGGAGAATGAAGAAAGGTGAATAAAAGTAGCCAGATTGATAAATAATAAACCAGAAGAAAGATGTGAAACGAAAGAAAGAAGTAGGGAAAAAAGAGTAGAAAGCAGAAAAGAATGAAAGAAATGGAAGAAGAAAAATGAAGATGGAAGCAGAGATGGGAGAAGGAGGAAAAGTAGGCATATGCTTTTTCCACCAATATTGTATTGGATTTGGTTGTTTTTGGATAAAATTTGGTTAGGCTTACTTCTTAGTTCGGGTTGGGTTTGGATCTGATTTGGTTCGGTTCGGATGCGTTGGGTTTGGATTTTTTCACCAATCAGCTCTATATGGATGGGTTCCTCTACAACAGTTTTAGAGGAACCCATCCATATAGAGC
>JAWQRJ010004836.1:0-10723 GCA_033557515.1 Diorygopyx duplodentatus
GATAAAATCTTGTTACTTGTAACGCTAAACTAAAAAAGAAAACGAATCAAAATACGACCAAATAAAGTGTATAATCGTTTTCTTTTTTAATTAAAGTAAGTGTTCAAAAACGCTGCCATTTTGCCTCAAACACAAAGTAATTCTTTTGAGAAGGCATCTGTTTGTTGACGAAGTGATGGAATACTGCATATCATTCTTGGTTGTAACAGGATCAGCATATTGTCCTACGGGGAGGAGCACCATCACCACATTTCTCAATATGTCGTCTACATACCCCTCCGAATTTAAGTTTTGATCATAAACAAATTGCACAATTTTTTTCCTTTTTTTTATGGCACAAAAACATTAAAACTCCAAGAATCTTGGAAATTGCGTTCTCGAACAACTCTCGGATTTTCTGAAGCCCAAAAAAGACTATTAGGCCTGTTATAAAGGCCATTTCTACAAAATTTTGCCTCATCAGTCCCTATCACATCCTTAGTAAATTTATCATTCTCTTGGGTTTTTAATAAAAACCACTCGCAAAATTCAACTCGAGCAGATAAGTCTTCATTCTTCAAATTTTGTACTTGATGATATTTGAATTGTTTCCATTTGCGTTTTACTAAAATTCTGTGTATTGTTCGGGTTGAAAGTTTAATGCCTGGGTGCACAAAACATTTCCATAAAGTTAATCAGCGATTAACGAACCGTTAGCCAATCAGATTGAAGAATTAAAATTTTCAAATTTGGATTCTCTAATCTGATTGGTTAACCGATCTGTCAACGTGACAGCTGTGCTTTGTGCAACCCAGCATAAGAGCAATTTCGGCATCTTTAAGTTAATTATTGCGATATGCAGTATGGCAAGACCAAAATTTCTGTATCCTCGTCATCAAGCAATGGCTTGTCTTTTGAAACTTTTGGCAAGAAGGAACCATATTCCTTGCAATTTCTTAAAGCCTACGCAATATGCCTTTGGTTGGATTTGGACGATCTGGATATCTTTCAGAATATACATGACACGTTCTTTCAATTATTCTGTTACATTCTCCATTAATGATTAGTAAATTTAAGAAATCTTGATTAGAGAATCCTAATCGCGACATTTTGCAACAAAAACTAACTTATTTTAATAACAATAATGATACACGTACACACAGTGAGTTTAACTGTAAAATAGACTAACATTGAGTTGGCTGTTTCAAAGCACTCTAGATTTGGAATTATTAATCACTACATACCTATACGTATACATTTTCTTTAAACTGATTTATCCCAATAACAAAGCATTTTAGGTATATGATACTCTAGAGAAAGTTAATATCATTTGTTTAGAAGAATTCAAAAATGTATAAGAAACAATAAGGTTTTCATTTGAAAAAAAAACGACTTTTGCTAGTTTTTAACGTCGTATTTAAGTAAATATTTTGAACACACATTTATTTTTAAGTAAAATATTTCAAAAAATTCAACAAACTTTCCAATATTGGTTTGCCATCGCTTTAACGTGGCCAAATAAATTTCCTTTATTTGCAGTACTTATTGTTTTACACGTCATTTAAAAGAGCAATGTAACTGTCACTTTTTTTTGTTAAAACTGACAAATTTCAGAAACTGCTAATATTCAGTATAGGGAATGTAACGCATAGTTGCTTTAAATTTTAATATAGAATTCAAAAATGCAATAAAATATAGGGTGTTCCATTAGATATAAGCAAGTTGAGAACTATTTCCGGTATAATCGGAAGTAATCAAAAGTTGAAAATTTTAGTTAACACTGCCGTACCCAAATAGCAATAATCCCAAACTTTCAATGTTCTTATTTACCTGATTCTCCATACCTTTCTAATAAACGCTCATCGTGCCGGACCCTGTATAAATAAGTTGTTTAAGAAGACATCATTAAGAGTTTAAGAAGTAAATTTTGCTGATGGTAACATTAAGTTTGTATTCAAAAACTCTCTTCCCGTGATTTTTGGTGCTTGAGAAAAATCTTTTCCAGCATTTGATTCATAATCTGAGGTGAATCCTGAAACAAATCCAAATGGCAGGTCCAGAATAGCTAAATGGAATGCATGTTTTATTTGCAGACTGGGCAATTTCATATATACATACCAATTTCAACAAAAATTGTGCAGGTCTTGCACAATCTTGCTGCATTGTTCAACCCTTGAAGATAAAGAATTGTATGGCCTCAAGCATTGGTTACGTAGCGAACAGTATTTAAATTTCCCTGAAAAAAGAGTGAGGTGAGTTTTCCGACTATCATCGTGGGCCCATACCTAAAATCGGGTTTTATCAATAACTCACAATGTAGTCTATGCTAGTTTGCGATCGAGATGCTCCTTGCAAACCGTTGGTTGCTTTGAATCTATTTAATTAGTTTAGATATACATCTATTAGTTTGTCTGTTTTTTGAAGCATAATTCCAATCATTTCTGTGTTTCGTTTTTAATTGAAAGCTGGTTACAAATTTGAATTGAAAAGTGAGTAATTTAAGATGGCGAACCCAATATACAGGTTATACAGGGTGTAATAGATAATGTAATCCTAAATCGATTTTTCGCACCGGAATCTTGAAATCCTGCAAATAGCGGCCGGCAAAGTTGCGCCGTCTTCGAAATCATAAAATACAAATAATTATATAATTTTAGGGGATTAGTCAAAGGTCAAATCAACTCGTGAAATATCCTCCTTACAGCAATTTATTATTTGGCAATACTGAAAAACGTATAAAATGAGTATTTTTGAGACTTGAAACCTATCTAAATCGATTTTTTGCACCACAATCTTGAAATCCTACAAATATCATGGATCATTCTGATCGCGTTCGCGATCAGAAAATACATACATACAATTTTAGCTCTTTTAATAGTGTTAGATAGATAATCATTTTGTTTTTCACCATGCTGTATACAGGTGTCCCAAATTCGATGCTCACCATTGGTATATTGGAAATGGTAAGGGCTACAGACTCGGTTAAATGGAACAATATGGGGGTGTTTATCTAAGCTGTTCAGACCTTCTTTTGTTTTTCCAAATAAATGCATCGCCTAGATATCCTGATAAACTGAAAATCATCATTTTCTTCAAATGTGAATATTTTCCATATTATTATTCGCATGAAAAAGTTTCGAGGGAAAAAGTTGTAGATATCAAAACATTCTGTAGGATAGATTATAAAAATATTATTTACCTTGCACCAGATTCGAGATATGATCTAAAGTTGTTTTTTTTTAATAGAAACCATAGTTGATTTTGACATTATTAAATTACTTGATTTTTTCCGTTTCCAACGATATAAGGTTCGAGGTATTTATCTTTCATAGTTTAGGAGATATGAAGAAAAATCATATTCCACACAGATTTTAACCCACATCACACTATCCATGATTAAGAACTATGTTTTGTTTTCAAAACAAAAGACTGCATATCTGATGTTTATTATCTTTTGTGCTTTAGTAGATATAAAGAAAAAAGTTGTTCTGAAAAAAACAGTTATGTTCAAATTTAGTACGTCGATAAATTGCAAAAAAAAAAGAAACATGTAAGCAATAAACACGGTAACAATGAACATGGAAGCAATAAACATGGTAACAGTAAACACGATAACAATAAACATAATAACAATAAACATGGTAACAATAAACATGGTAAAAATAAACACGATAGCAATAAACCAAAATATTCCTGGAAAAGTTCAATATGGTGCCGTTTACTTCTAAACATTTGGTAACATGCTTTTCGACATTTTTTCTACAATTCATTAATTGACGTATACTAACGTAGTTAAAAGCCTGTATGACACTGTTTAATACTGTTATAACTCATTCCGTATACCACATTTTTATATGGCCCCATAGGAGCCATATAGTGGGAACAATCTATCTCCGGATTTGTCCCCTAGTGGGGACAAATCCGGAAATCTCGCTGGCCCGATGACCAGCGAGATATGGGGCCGTTCTTTGCAATCCACCGATTTCCATATCTTGTTGCTAAATAATCAGCAACATTGTTATCGTGTTTATTTTTACAATGTTTGTTGTTACCATTTTTATTGTTACTATTGTTTCCTTTTTTTGCAATTTATTGACGTACTAAATTTTGAGCAGAACTGTTTTTTCAGAAAATCTTTTTTCTTTATATCTACTAAACCACAAAAGATAATAAATACCAGATACGCGGTCTTTTGTTTTGAGAACAAAACATAGTTCTTAATCATGGATAATGTGATGTGGGTTAAAACATGTGTGGAATATGATTTTTCTTCATATCTCCTAAACTATGAAGGATAAATACCTAGTACTTTATATCGTTGGAAAGGGAAAAAATTAATTAATATAATAATGTGAAAATTAACTATGGTTTCCATTTAAAAAAATACAAGTTTGGGTCATATCTCGAAACTGGTGCAAGGTAAAAAATATTTTTATAATCGTGATGTATTCAGTATTCAGATGTATTCATATCAGTATATTTGTCAAATATACTAATTGGTAAACATAATTTACTTCTTCTTTAATTTTTATAATCTATCCTACAGAATGTTTTGATATCTATAACTATTCCCTCGAATTTTTTTGATACGATAAATAATATGGAAAATATCCCCATTTGACGAAAATGACGATTTTTAGTTTTTTCAGGATATCTTGTAGGCAATCTAATGTTTTTTGCAAAAATGTTTTTACCGATCATTTTGCGGTCGTTTAGTAATCCACCAAAAAGTTTTGGTAGCGATTCGTTTTCATAGAAAAATTGTTTCAAAAATTAGTGTCAAGTTGACCTCCAATTTCGTTTTTTTTTTTCAAAAATGTTTTTACCAGTCGTTTGGTTGTATTTGGTAGTCTGCTGAAAAGTTTTGGTGGTGAGGTTTGTACAGAAACAATTTTTTGAAAATTTAAATTGCAGTTTTTTCAAAAATATTCTGGGCTAATCTTTTGGTCGCCGTTTGGTGGTGTTTGGTAATTCATTAGAATGTTTTGGTAGAGTGCCGTTTTCATAGGAAAAGCGCTTAGTGTTGGTTGCCTAAGTTCCAAAAAATCAGTTCCACACGTACTAATACATAAAATTGTCAACAATTTTTTCTACGGAGGTGGCTCTGTAGCAACATTTTTTCCTAGATATTTTTTCACCAAACGATTGGTAAGAACATTTATGAGAAAAATGAGGTTGGGGCCAACTTGACAGTGAATTTAAAAAAAAATCTATAAAAAAGGATTACATTAAAAACAAATTCTTTTTTTAAGTCTCGTCATTTATTAAATTTTCAAAACTACATAATGTAATGCAATACTTGCAAATTGTGATTATGATTAATCATTATAGTCAGAAAACGCCATTTATATAATCAAGTTTTATGCCTTTTTTATACGAATGCTTTCAATATCTCAATAATCATTTTTTCTCCCAAGATATTATATTCAAAGATAATATATTCATTCATATTTCTCCCAAGATATTGCGTTCAAATGTTTCTGAGCCCTTGATAGTCAAAGACAGTTTTTTTTAGAAGTTTCTATGTTGAAAAGCTACGTTGACCAGTGGCTTTGATCATCAGACTTCTTTATATTTGCAATGCTGTCATTACATTCGAGAAAGTTGATTGTGCCATATTACCAAAAATCTATGATTTCCCTCAGGCACTATCAAATAAAATCTATCAAAAATACAAATAGGGTTAGTTCTATCCGATGCAGGCGAATATGTTTCAACTTTGAAATTCTCTTTTTGTCTGAGCAAGACGTCTTCTGCATTTCCGTCATCATGATCCTTTTTCGCACACGCCGATCTCCATCACTGAATTGACCAGCCCAGAAGACTGACATTTCAACATTTTCTATTTTTTCCAAGTCCTTTAACCAAACGACAGTATTGATATATGACTATTGCCATTTACCTGTAAAAACGTAAATATCTAAGTTGATGTTTTGAACTCCATCAACTCAAATATTTCCTTACAGCTTCCAACATATTTAGTTTATATCAGCCTACTTTCATATTTTCAAATGAGCGACGCTGGCTAAAATTAAAACAAAAACAATTTCTTTTTGATGGAAACAAAAGCATGATGTGTTTTTGTTTATTAGAAAACACATAATTGGTAAATGAGCATGTCACTTGATTTTTAGGATTGCTGTGATTTGTGCTTTTTTGCAGACATTTCACTCAAAATTGCTTAACAAGTCATGGTGGATTACATCAATGGTTTTAGAAAAGATATGCAAACGAATCAACTTTGCATCCTTATGATTTTGTATCTCGATGTAATCCCCATTAAGCTTTCGTAGGACGGACTGTGATGTAGTACGTGTAGATTGTCAGATGAGCGTGTAGTAATATTTGTCAGATATACAACCAAATACAACGGGTTGTAACACCTGGTTGCATAACTACCAATCACTCTACCATGATCTGAAAATTACGTCAAACTCTAGTTTTTGGATGTTTTTGTATATTTTCTAATAATATAAATCAAAAACTCAATTCATAATGTAAAAATAAGAAAAAGTTTGCATGAACTTTTTTAACAAACCGATTCCGTAACCTAAATATACGCTCGACAGTATTACATAAAGCTACGTTTGCACGGATCGCCGTTAATCTGAAATAAAACCACCACCATTGAACACGTTTTACGTAAGCGCGCTAATTAGCATGCAGTGATTAGGATGCTGTTGTTTTTTTGGACGTAACGCGGCTTAGAAGCGAATATATCGCCGTAATACCGTTCGATATAAGGTGGTTGGCACTATTGGAGGGGCAGGGGCGGACATATTAATAAAAAAAGCAGACGCACCAGAGCTAGCTTAGCGCAATCTAAATCTGCGCTCTGTAATTATTTATCGTAGACGGGGCCATTTTTAATGAGAAGTCCGTTAATGAATTTTGCTAATTGAACTTTTGTTCTTGCCTATTTTCACGTGTGCTGTCAGAGAACGAGAAAAAAGTTAGGTTATGAAAGTTTTCGCTAATTTACTGCTTTCAGGAAATGTGGTGCAGTAATTATCCTGATTAAAATCAGGTTTTGATATTGGTTGGGTGGAAAAATATTATATTCTTCTGCTTAGCGAAAGTACATTTGTTTGTAATATCTGCCCTACATGTTTGAAGCTGTGCTCGAGGTTTATTTATAAACATAATTTTTTTGCAAAAAGCCATTTAGAATGCCTAACCTACATGAGCCACATGATGTTTTAATGTTTTATTTTTCTCTCGAAAACGGTACGTTTTAAAGAATGCAGGGTATAATTATTATGCAATTTAAAAATGGGTTTAAGAACCATATCACCACCTTGTTAGATTACGTGATAGTGGATGAGGCTTCAGCCTGATCCTTCGGGATCAGGCTGGCTGATCTTACTTCTCAGGTTCCTCCTAATCTGTATAATCGTACTACGTTCAGAACTGATATTCATAATTTAAATATAAAGGTCGTAAAGGTCTGTTGACAGTGTCACAACATAGATTGCAAATATTTAAAAGTTACTTTTCTTATTCTATGGTAAGACTGTATAATGGATTATAACGAGAATTAAATAAACCATTAACCATTGACTATGTTTAAAAACAAAATTAAACTCTTATTAGTGTTTGGGGATCTCACCTGAGACATAAGGTCTTACATTGGAAAGTTTACTTGTGACGGAAGAAGTGGAAAGCTGATTTGTTTGCTGGTGCTTGATAGTATAAGTTCAATTATTTCCTGAAATTGATTGGGTGAAAAAATATTGTATTCTTCTGATTAGGGAAAGTATACTTCCTAATCAGAAGAATACAATATTTTTTCACCCAATCAATTTCAGGAAATAATTGGACTTATTTTAATAATGAAACATGTTGTAATCATGTAATTGTGATAAAAACTTTCCATAACAGTTAAATGGCATTTGATGTAAATGCAAAGTGACCTTTGACGCATAAGGAATTTAAAAACATTTTCCAATATTTAAAATAAATACTACTGCATACCTATAAATTGTTTATAGTTGTAAAAAAACTTACTCGACTATTTTGTGACCGACTATATCTGCTGATCAGCAAAAAAAGTCCGAATTGTAAAAACATCATAAAAATTGGAGCGAATGTAAAGACGCGTGTATAAATCCTTATGTTTAGACATTCGTTACATTCGTTACGTACCTTTAAAAGTTGATCGGCATTCGAGGATTTCGTATTTTTACTTGGCTATAAAAATATGCCACACGTCATCACACGAATATACCTTATCGTTAACGTGGATTTTGTAATTTTATGTATGTTTCGGATGAGAACCTGAATAATAACATTTTATGTCAAAGAATAACAGTTGGAGAATATCACGTTGGAACGTAGCTGTTTCAGTGTTAAAAGTGCGAACTAATTTAGGTGTTGTATAGACTGAATTGCTGATTTACGAGCAATGGTAACTCCAAGTTCAGCAAGATTGTCAGCTATCACTTCTGAACTATAACGGTCAAAAGAATTGGCTCCTGGCTTTAAAGGTGAAGAGAAAAAAAGCTGCTAACCATTTTCAATAAATTAAAAATAGGTTGCGGTCTCCAAGAAATATTACTAAGAAAGGCAAATATTCGAAAATCGATCGATTTTCAGCAAGATTTCTTCATTGTTAAACAATACTCACATATCACATATCTTTCATAAATTTATAAGAAGAGAAGCATCCGCAATATTTAAACTAGGTAAGAGAAAGTCGTGTGATGATTTACACCTACTCAGTTTTTTCTTTTAGCTAATGACCATAAAGCGTAATGTCGTTATATTAGTCGGCAGGGACCTAAATGAACAGAACCAGGGGTATTAGCATCAATTGTCAACAAAACTCTGACCACTTGAAGTCGCAATGGGAAAAATATACGGGGGGACAATTTGAAAATCATGAGTTAAATTATGGCTAATCAATTAATTAAAGCGCTCAACAGGTAAGACATATTAATTAACATTATTATTAACACCTGTGCAAGATTTCAGTTTTTATTTAATCAAATGTTCAAAAAGTTGTCATTATTTTGTAAACAGTAGTACAAGCGGTTTTCAAATTCCATTCTAACATTTTCAGACGTTTCCAAACGACGGGAAACGTCGTTACTTTTCTGTGCATAATACTTAGCTGTGTTTTCTGTCCAAATATATATCAAAATCACAACAATAATATCCTAAAATTTTGGCAGCATTTTTACACAAAATAATTGGTTTGATGAAATTTTTATAGAGAGAAAACGGGAAAAGTTGAAAAACTTGATGAATGGATAAACATTTTTAAAATCCAAAAAGGAAGGAGTGTAATTAGTGTATTATACAACCATCATTTAATGATAGCCATTAAGACATGAGTATGAGAATTGTGAATACGAGTGTCTTAATGGCCATTAAATGAGAGTTGTATACATTATTTTTTCTACGAGTAGATGTTTTCTACGACTAATGAAAAGTAAGCATTATTTTCAAAATTTATTAATCATAAGTTACAACTGAATTGTATCATAAATGCAACACAGAAATGTCAATAAAGTCTGAAAAATTATTCGTTTTGATTTATAATTACATTCTGGATGGTACAATTATTAAAATGCAATTGCGGTGCTGCTGACAAGTTTGTACTACTATCGGCGGATGCCATTGTTGATGTTGACGGAATAATGTTTATTGAATTGTTTGACTGTATTCAATCGAATTCAAAATTTGATTTCCTATGTGGACCTTACTTTGAATTGATTCTTCAATGTAGTTTTCGGCCACTGTTGTCGATTTCCATCCAGCGTGCCTTTTTAGTGAAGTTATGTCACCGCCAGCATCAATTAATATTGTGGCAGAACTGCGGCCAAAGCAGTGTCCGGTGTATAAACTAGGATTTGGAAGATTTAAGTAAATAGCAATTTCTCTTCCCATGTTTCCAAATTTGTTGATTCCTACGTTTTGTACAGTGCATTTTCCGTTTAAGTAATTGATGAAAAAAAGATGGGGTAATACAATTTTGTGGACGAAGATTCATGTATTTTTTGCAAATGTCAAAACATTTTCCTATATCTGTGAATTCAATGTCTTTGTATCTTTAATTGTGACTAAAAGGGTTGATCCATAATCATTTACATCCTTAAACTCCAACTTGTGTAACTCATGTCTTCTACATGCTCCCATAATACCAAAGATACATGTCACCTTCGACAATAAATATTTAACATCTGGGGCTCCTCCAAGAAATTGTTTTATTTCATTTGTAGAAAATGTGTTAGCCTTTTTGGATTGATAGTTTTCAGATTTCCTCTTCGATAAGGTGTGCAGTTTGGGAAACTTCGCTATGTCAATTTTATGTTTAATGGAAAGGGTAGATTTCAAGATTGAATAATGTGTCCGTAAGCTTGATGATTTTAATTTTTTAGATAACTCATCAAAATAAACAATGAAAACATTTTCTGAAAAACTGCTAACCTTATTCTTGCTTCTCCAATCCATAAATTGTGAATAAAATTTTTCATATGTTTCTTAGGCAATAGATTATTTGCTGCTCTGTTATGTCGTTCTATAATGTCAGGTGAGGTTAAATTTTCATTTTCATTCTCACTATCACTCATTTTCACAGATTTTAACTTCAAAAAGCACAAATATTGTAAAGATGCTCGTTAAATAATAATTATGAACTGTCAAAATTGACAAATTTTATGTTACTTAGATGCTTATGGTAACTTTGATATTGACCGAATATTGTTATGTTGCGAATTTCTATTGGTTGTAAATTTGTATC
>JAWQRJ010004837.1:0-10723 GCA_033557515.1 Diorygopyx duplodentatus
TTCGAACATTGATTTCTTGTGATCACCCTACTGGTCACGCGGGGAAGAGAAATTTACAAAGTTTTCGTTGAACTTGATTGGTGCCCAAAAATCCGGAAAAACCGAAACGAAATTTACATCATTCGTCGCCGATGCTCCAAATCCCCAGAACTATCAGAACCTGAACTAATTTCCAAATACTTAGATTACCAAAATGGCCCCAATGAGCACGTTGACGACACCAAAAACTAGTTTCACGGCGATACCTTAGAGGTCTGCTCTAAGACTTTACAGGAAAGAGAGCGGGCGCAAGTCGAAAACCCTCTATATAAAAACATGCAAGCGAGCAACAATTGAACATGGAAAGTTCTTAAAAATTTCGAGAATAAACATGAAACCAAAGAGAAGTAACTTGATAAAATCAAATTTAATCTTGTAAAATGATTTTCGTTTTACAAGATTAAATTAGACTTGAAATACAATTCAAGAAAGGTGTCGCGTAAAATGATCATAAATTAATAAATAAATTCGCCTAGTTGCGCCATCCGTTGAGGAAAAGTGGAAATATAAAGAAAAGGAGATATGAAAAAGGAAAAATATGAGTCCAACGCCAGCCACGCTACCACTGCTACAAAACAAAAAACACAACATTACAAATTTGAAAGGGCAAGAAAAAAAATAATTTTTTAAAAGTTTTTGCTAAAGTTTATTAGCAATCAATAATTTCGAAATCGTGAATAAAGAGACTTTGAATGTCTAAGATTTGAATTTCACTTTTTAGGGACATATATTCTCTATGGTAAAAGTCTGTAATATAAGGCAAAAACGTAGTAGGGACTAACCAGTCGGTAGAAAACAGCTTTAAATTTCGCAGAAGATAAATTTGTCGCCTTACATGCAGTGTCTGCCATAAGTGCAGGAGGAGTTACTGTTTTTAACCTAGTAATTGATTGCTTAAGTTAATATTTACTTAAATGGAACACTCGTATATTATTATTTTTTTGTGTTCCTTGTGGAATTTACGGTCCATTTTATTAAACATTTGGGCAAAGTCGCACCGTTTACGAGTTATTGGACATTTTTTATTTACAAAAAGTAACATTTGTTTGCATGTACAATATGTATAATTATCAACTGACAGATTTGTCACTAACATGCAGGTTTCAGCGGACACAAACTTTTACTTACAATAAAAGGTGTTAAACTTGTGTATTGCTGCAAAATGAACGTGTCTTTCCTTTCTTCCCTTCTTTTGAGCAGGAAAGATCTAAATATTTTGTATAAATGTAGTTTTGTATTGCTTTTGCCCTTAATTTTCACGTGTATGGACTAGACAAGAAGTTCTTACTAGGTACTTGCCAAACTTCACTTTTTACGTACATATTTGCAGAAAATTCATGCCCTAGTAAGTTTCAACTGAAACCATACATGTTTATATACGAAAAAAATACTTTAATGGTTAGAAAAAGAGCAGATTATGCAATGTTCTTAGAAGTTGTAGTAAATAAAATGTGTTATATTGTAAATGAAACAGGGTATATTAATGTATTTTTGAATTCCCAGGCGAATTTTTGATCGATTTTATTAAGGGGGGGTTAGATGAGAGAAAGTCGTGTGAGTGAGGGCCACACCAGTTGATTTTGTAAAGCAAAGCAGTTTGTCCGAATTTCAATTCCTAATTGTACATCATGTTAACCATAGCGTAAGTACCCACAGTTTAAACATGCAAAGCAACATTTTTGATTCGAAACATGTAGAAATACAAAGGAAAATTCTGAGAAAAAACCAAATAAGCATAACTTGTAGAATATTGTCTTTACTGCTATTTTATGTAGTAGCAACATTTTTGATTTGAAACGGTTAAGGAATGACTAAGCAACGGTTAAGAAAGGACAAGGAATGGCAAATATAAACAAGTTGAAAATTACAGAAAGTTGTTAGTCTTTACTTCCATTTTATAGTTTTTATTCAATTTATTTCAATTTTTTATTCATTTATTTCAATTTACTGCTTGATAAAAAAAAGTATATGAAGACGAACTTTAATGTTCTGAATTTGTTTCTGGGTGGGTAAAATGGGTGCCCCAAAACCCATTTTCTCGGAACTATTTTTTTAAAGGTATAGCCGTTTTGGTTTTAATACAGTTGACTACAATTTAGTGCATTCTATAGAAATCAAGTTGCAGTCGATGAGTTAATCAGAAAGCAGAGGTATGTGGATTAGGCAATGCACATTAGAAAATGTATTCTTGTCAGAACATCCTAAAAAAAATCCTAGTTCCCTGAATAACTTCAAGGAAAAAGTGTTTATTTATCCCGCGACACAGTCAATTCTTGTAGACTCAACAATTTCATTGATGGACCGGACAGCTTGGCGGAACAGTCATTATATTTTCATCTTCTTCATCATTACCATGAGGTTGACACTAAATTTCGTTTTCAATCTACTATAATATTTCACCAGCGTTACGATATCCATAAACCTCTCAGCCATAAAATGAATACATTATTTCTCCATAAGAGGTTTTTTCGCGATAACTTTCTTAAAATGAAAGATATGTTAAATCTGCTAGCACCACGAGAAAACTTCTTTTCCGCATCTAAGGGTGAGTTTTCGTCGACTTCGTAGTAATTACCCCTGAAAAAAATTGCGAAGCCAACGGTGTACCAGAATTTCTCCGAAATTGACCATATTTGGATTGTTATAAAACAAAAATTAAATGCAATATCTCGAAACAGCTTTCACTACATGAAAGCCCAATGCTGGTATTATATAAAACCTAGTTTTCGTCTGTCGAATTTCCAATTTTCACGACTTGTCCTTTTCTTAGTTTATTCTATAAATTGTGTGGGAGGAAAAGAGCAATTTCAATATTTTAACAATTACGTTACACAGAAAATGATTTACTCTTTCTAAATTTGTAATAAGCAATGGTATTTAAGTTCTAGGTAACGGTTTTTTTTTGCAAAAATTTCCCAGACGACGCCAACAGCGAAAGCCCTTCTCCCAAAACTAATTTATAGCGAAGGGGAAGGTACCTACCACATCGTTCGCCCGCAAATTGTACAAAATGCTTTAAGGTTTATAGCGATTTTCGAATTATTACAATTGAGAATATGACTGAGTTTCTTGATTTTTTATTTAATTCAACACCCAATTTGATTAATCGCAACCGGGTAAAAACTCTTTTGTTTCGTTCAGTACCCCGTTTCATAATGTTCCAATCGCTAAGATTTTTTTAACTAATGCGTTAGTAATTTTAATATATAAACTTTTCCCTCAACTTGATCTCAATAATCTGAAATAATTTTTAAATAAATTATTTCAGTTTTAAAGTTTGAAAATTTTACTGACGAAAACACTAAAAGGGTACCAGGAACTTATATAACTAACATTGCTTCTTACTGATTTATAAAGGGTAGATAATTTACTGTGCGACGTAAAATGATAAAATTGATAAAATGTTGAAATTGCCCTTTTCAACATGCAGCGTGTTATAATTAGCTTAATTGCGATGTGATGGCGTGAAAATTCGACCGACGAAAACTCTGTTTTATATAGTACTAGCATTGGGCTTTCACGTAGTGAAAGATTCGGGAAATTGTACATAGTTTTTGTTTTATAACAATCCAAATATGGTCAATTTCGAAGTAATTCTGGTACACCGTTGGCTTCGCCATTTTTTTCTTGAGTAATTTCTGGGAAGTTGACCGACGAAAACTCACTTTTAGATGCCGAAAAGAACAAGCTTTGTCATGGTGTAAGCAGATTTAACATATCTTTGATTTTAAGAAAAAACATAAGAGACGAAAAAACCTCTTATGGAGACACAATGTATTCATTTTATGGCTGACAATTTCAGCTTGTTGGAACGTTACTGGAACAAGCCACAACATTTCTTGTATGTTCTGATACTACCTAGGTAAAATATTTTTTATTCTGAAATAATTTGCCATAATTAGCAGCAAAGAGTTGTGACGTAGTGACGCCCTTGTTTTATCTACACGGTGGAAAATGTTCTTTTCGTTAGAAAACTAGTAAGACCCATCGCCCCGGAATACTCATTGAGACAATCAATGCGGGCTAAATGATTAAATTCCGTTAGTGCCTTCCTTGTTCTGAAACTCATACTTATCGTTACATTGGAGCAAAATACCAAAGTTATAAAATTGCAATGTGATTTTATCTTAAATTTATTAAGATGTATTACATATTAATAAAGCTATCGAAATTGAACAATTAAAGAATTGACCAATGAAAATATAAAACTTAACTATGAAATATTTGTCGTTCCGAAATATTGGCTAATAACTTTAGAGCCAACTAGATTTCGAAAGCGCTTTCAAATCTCTTCATATGCAAAGTAAATATACCTGACCCTTTAACACCAATAATTATCTTCCTGTTTCGCAACTTTAAACAAGATATTAACACCGTTTTGAGGTTAAACTATAAATAACCATTCAGATTGGAAAATATTCGTAACAAGACAGGTAACACACAAAATTATCAATTGGCATAATTAATATTAAATATCAACTTCTAGATTTTTAGAACTTTTCAAGGTTAAACTATAGAGTTTTTTTTTAAATATTGTGAGTATGGCAATGCTTTGGATCATTATCTTAATGCAATGTTTCCTGTAGCGTGTAATATTTAACACCAACGAAATATAATTGGCGGGCAAGTGATTTCTTTTTATAACTATGTTATTCCTGAATATATTGGCAAACTTCTTTATAAATCCGATGCTCATTATAGCCGTTAAAAGTTTTCATTTGAATTTTGAAACGCAAGCAATGAATTTTGTGATTCAAGCAAAGGTTTCATAGGGGATTTTGTAAAACTAACATTTAATTTGATGTGAGTACTTTTTACGGATGACGCGTTGTGCTCTGCCGCCCTCATTTGTCACTTCCGCAGAAGATAGTCATTAAACCAATTACCTACGGCTAGAATTAGTTTATGCTTGAAGGTGTAACGACGCATCTATCTTCCTTCACCATGTACTTCTCTTTCTTCCCGTTGATCTCCTATCCAAGGTCTCATGATTGCACAACCTTCCATTTTTTCTGTTTACTTCTATCTCCTCTATGTTACTTAAGCTCAATGACGTAGTGTGATGTGGTTTTGAAACTAAGAAAAACGCGATGCACTTCTGCGCTGATATCAAAAGTGTATAAAAACTAAAATGAGTGAAAGTGAAAAAAAAATAAGTGCCCCTCAGACTGCTTATTTACACCTCATCGCACTTACTTGTAAAGTTAAACTAATTTATGGTCATTGCAGACAAAAGAATGTGGTCAACTGCCTTGAGTTATACAAATATTATTGCTTAACTTAGTCTTGTTTTTTTTTTGCTGGTTTGTTGTACATTATTATCCTTGATGTCAATCTCAGTTTTTACTCGTTTTTTCGTCCATTTTACCTTCTACAACCGTGGGACAGACAACGTACTCTTTCGTAATTCGTAATGCGTCGTCAAAACTGGAACTTAACCCGTTCGTATTTCGCAGAACAGCAGAAGGTCGTTCATTTGCCCGGCCAAGTTGTTGTGCTAGTCACTCACACTCCCATAATGTCATCGACATGGAGAAACGACTGTTTACTACGAGCAAACTCCCGGCACTTTTGTGCCATAACAGGTGGCCAGTCTGGGTATTTCCAGCGATTATTTGCGTACGCCTGTGATTATTTTTTTTGCGCCAGGATGTCAAAGGTCATTGAAGATTACACGTCTTTACGTCTTATTAAACCCAGCCTTCATCTGGAACAGAAACTGTTTTAGGAGCATCATTTTTATCACGTTTATTTACATCAGGTTCTCGCAGACTTGAGTTAGTTCGTTACAGCCGCATCCAGTCGGCGATTCAACACCACTTATGTGCAATAAGATTGCGGCTCGTTTGACTGGCCGGGTCGACACATATTTTTACTTATCAGGCCTACAAGTAACCGGCCCAACTGGTTTTCAAGCTCAGCGTAAGCCTCGGGGCACTTCGAAAGTGTAACGTGGCCGTATTTGGAGCTCGGATACTTCGCCATCACCACCAGAAGTCATTAAGAGAAAAGAAAATTCGGGGTTAAAGTAATGAATTATTTGGGGACTTCAACGTGTGATGAGGCAAGTAACCCGTACTTCATCTTGAAAAACTATTCCAATTCCTTTTATTCTACATTTATTTGTGGATTAGTAAAACGCAAAAGAGTACAAGAAAAATTGTAATCTAATTTGACATTTGAATTTCAGGAAATATGCATATTAGGGTGGGCAATCGCACAGTAAAGCAGCTAATTTGAAGTGTTGTAACATAATTTGTTCCTATAAATTCTTTTTACATACCATTCTATTGCCGATATTCGTTCATTCCTTTGCCAAGTGATACAGACAGTAGCGATGGTGAAAACCTTGAGAATCAAGATATTATAGAGACACCTACAGGGACAGGTTCATAGACTAAACAAGACACAAATTCTGTCTTGGAAGTATTTACAGGAAATCCAGGCATAAAAGAAATTCCTTCCAATCCTACAAGCATTTCTGAAATCTCAGGCATGTTCATTGGTGATTATTTCTTTAAAATGTTGCGCGATTAAACTTATTCTATCGTCAAAATCAACACATGTGGAAGAAAAGTTCTAGGTTAGTAAATGTAGGGTCTTCTTGTTATAGCAGCATGCGAAAGTGCAACAAGATACATTGGAAATATTGAAATTTATTCAGGGCAGGAAAAAAACTAGATTAAACATTTTTGTCAGTATCGAACCCATCCATCTTGATCAAGGTTATTATGTTTATGAAAATAATTATTATAATAGCGTGCAAATTACTGGGAGTCTTTTGACAAGAGATGTGAAAAAATTCACATAATCAGGATAAGCACAAGACTTCTATCGGACCTAAAATCGGAAGAACATAAGGTAAAAACATACGAAACAACGTTCAGAAGTAATGATGAAGTTTTCCTGCAATCTTGGAAGGATACGTGATGGTACTTACATATAATCTTAACCATTCACAACTCCAACACAATCAATAAAACACGTCGAAATGGCGAAATAAAGAATATATCAATATTAGATCAGTATTTATCTTACTTACCCCATTCTTCGGAAAACGGTCAAATGATCAAAGAAAGTTTTTCATCACTTGTGCATTGTTCAATTCATTTGTGGTATATAAGAAGCTAAACTCTACAAGAAAACTTATACAGGAAGACCGGAGACCGTCCATTAGAAATATATGGGGAACGGATAAAACTAGAAGTCTGAAATTTTGGATTTGAATATGGCAGGAAGGGAACTAAAGGATAAAAATTATTTTCAATAAGCTGGCTGTGGTTATACCGCAAGTTGACAACAACTTTGTTAATTTAAATAGAATGGCCCCAATTTTATTTTTTTTTCTTAATCTGCATTAAACTTTCAACAACTATCGTAATGCCAGGCCTAACCTTAATCGTTTTCGAGATATTGAATTTTTCGCAGAAATTATGCAACCCCAGCAACATTTTGAAAAATCGAATTTTCATAATTAGACTTCTGCCATAATGTTCATACTTCATTAACCATTACTTGAGACATCGTAGTTTTCGTAAATATACCCGGTGGGACATTCTTACAAACATCTTTACAAAATTGAATTTTGAAATAAGAAAACAAAGAAAAATGACAAAAGTGATTTTTTTTTAAATGGCATCTACCAAATTTTAACTTATTGAATGTAGAATTAAAATCCTGGTTAAACGGTATTGGGTTTCCCTATACCTAAAATGTATCCTTTTCAGATTATTTAAGGTTTTTAGAGCTCTTGCTGCAAAAGTAATCCTTTGGCAATACACTCATTTGTTGTAAATTGGGTTGCCTACATATTAGTTATCAAGTTTCACGTTTATGTAACTTGGGTTGGTTGATTTCATGTTTAGGGTGAAAAATTAATGCTGGTATCATTTGGAAATCGAAGATATTTCACATGTTTAGTTCTTGACAATGCTGACTGTATTCTAAAATGACAACTAATATTTACTGCAATGTTGATATTTTAGATTTATTTATTATTCATTGTCAATGCTAACAAATAATAAGTAGAACGTTCAAGGCATTTAACGACAAATATCCGAATTTGTCGCCGCTTAATAGAACAAAATTCAGAAAGTTGCAATCCAGCTAAAAAAGCTAAACCAGTTATGAATGACGAGAACACTGTCACTATGGTTTTAGCTTATTTTCATGATACTCCAAACGCCTCAAACTATTTCGTCCTTTTAACCCTTAATTACTCGCACAAAGACTTACTGGCATGGGGTCACCACATACCCCAATTTATTGGGAAAATTTCCAACGATCGACGATGATGAATGCATTCCTACTGATCCAAGAATTTTTCGTTTTCCATGAATTACAAGAATTAAGGGTTAAATTTTTACCAACTGTGCATCCACAAGGTGCAGGGCAAACAGGAGAATTCTGTGAGATGGTTCTAGTCAAGAGGAGCCAAGATTTTTAGAAAAAAAAATTTGAACTTACTAAGCGAAATTTTTTAGAGAGGCGATTTTTAATCGTCGAAATCTTCACTTTTGGGCAGACCAAAATCTTCATGTGACGCGCGATCGGAACTTTCAAAATAAATTAAAAACTTTTGATGCATTAGGTCCGATTCAAATTCGAAATTCAACTCTCAGTGGAGTCCAATCAAAAATTCTGATTTGCTTGGAAAGAAATGGAGAACGATTTCAACATTTTCTATAGTAATTTATGTCTTAGATTACTTAGATTACTTAAAATTAGCTAAAACCATAACTACATTATTTTGTAAAGAATTTACGTAAGAATGTCCCGCCGGGTGTATTTCTGAAGTTCAATGTCTCAAGTAACGGTTAATGAAGTATGAACATTATCGCACATTATATTATGAAAATTCGATATTTCAAAATTTTTTTCTATTAGGCGGGGGCAAATTCGGATATTTTTCGTTAAATGTCTTGCACGTTTTACTTATTATTTCTTGGCATTGACGAATAATACTGCCATGAATAATAAATAAATTCATAATATCAACATTGGAGTAATTATTAGTTGCCATTTTAGATCACAGTAAGGGCTTGTCGACGTTGTCAAGAACTAAACATGTGAAATATTTTTATAACTCGATTTTCAAATGGTACCTGCATTAATTTTTCACCCTAAATATGAAATCAACCAACCTAAGTTAAAATTTATAACTTAATTTGTAGGCAACCCAATTTACAACAAATGAATGTATTGCCAAAGGATCGCTTTTGCAGCAAGAGCTCGAAAAAACTTAAATAATCGAGCCAATACATTTTAAATATAGTGTAACCTAATGCCGTTCAACGAGGATTTTAATTCTACATTCGATAAGATAAAAATATTTGGTAGGTGTCATTTAAAAAAAAATCACTTTTTGTCAGTTAGTGTTTTCTTATTTCAAAATTCAATTTTGTAAAGAATGTATGTAAGAATGTCCCGCCGTGTATATTTCTGAAAAGTGTAAGTTAATGGTTAATACAGTATGAACATAAGTCTAATTATGAAAATTCGATTTTTCAAAATGTTGCTGCGGTTGCATAATTTTTGCGGAAAAATTCAATATCTCCAAAACGATTATGTTTAGGTCTGGCAAACGTATTACGAAAGTTGTGGAAAACTGAATGTAGATTAAGAAAAAAAATAAAATTGAGGCCATTCAATTTAAATTAACAAAGCTGTTGTCAACTTCCGGTATAACACCCAGCTTATTGAAAATATTTTTATGTTTTAGTTCCCATATTCAAATACAAATTTTCAGGCTTTAAAACTTAATCCGTTCTCCATATATTTCTAATGGAGGGTATGACACCCTGTATATAAAAAATCCTGCCTGAATTGGCGAAAAATTGGACAAAAGAAGAAGAAGAAAATCAAAGGTTGCAACCTGGAACTGGTAGCTTTACTCCACGTATCCCTTATTGCGACCAACCAGGACGATTATCCCGTTGTATTCGACTTCAAACTTTAGAGAAAATTATTGGTTAGGGAAAACAAAAGCATCCATGACGAAAATGTGCGTGAACTCGGGATTGGTTTCGCAGTATACCATCAACAATGTGTTAAGGTTATATCGAGCCATTGAAACTAAGTTAGGAAATAAAACGATTTCTTAAATTTATTTTTGAAATAATACTGTGGTTTCATCTTTATTTCGAATTTGCATAATGTAGAAAATTAATTTAGAAATATCAGTTACGAAACCGTTAGTAAAAAAATGTATTCCCAGTATTCCCGTATTTTCGACCTTTAAATTAGAGTTTAAAGGGGGATTATTCCTAGCAGCAGAATTTCAGAAAATCGGCAGCACTGCACGTGTAATAGAAAAGAAGGGTTCTTCTAGGGACCAGATGTTTATTTTTAGGACAAGTGGTTAAAATTTCCATTTAAAGTTTACATATGTGTAATGCGTTCGATTGCCGAAATGGATATATTTATTTAATCACTAATTTTGCTTTTGTTCGCTCTGGATCAGGCAACTACACTTCAGAAACGTCGGTTTTTGGACAAAGGTGTAGGTCGGGAAATATAAATTTAATCTCGGGATTTGAATTACTTTTATTTATTTACAAAAATCAATAATAAATCGAAGAAGAAAACCACAAAAAATATTTGGAAGCGTCGTTTAGAGAGTCTGAGGTAATTATAGTACATGAACAGAAACAAATAACCAGTATACAGGTACATACAGGTGGTC
>JAWQRJ010004838.1:0-10722 GCA_033557515.1 Diorygopyx duplodentatus
CTCCAACGGGGTCCATCGTGGAGACTCTAAAACAAACACGACAGGACCAACGGAAAACAAAAAGATAAGGAGTACATAATAACCGACGTTATACGAGCGATTTATAAAAGCTTGTGAGTGCGCCTCGCATACTACGTGAACAAGAATCATGACATTATCTCATAATGACACTTGGTTATAACCATCTTTCTCTATCACGCTTTTCCGGATTGACGCTTTTCCGGACATTGATTTTCATGTGATCACTATGTTTTCCAGCGTGTTTGGATCTTTAATATTCACTCATTTTGATGTAGGGAAGGATGGGGTTAACTGAGCCGGCATGTTAACTCATAAGATATTAATTGTAGTTTAAAAATGGTCTCTAACGTATGTTTTTGTCTTCATTTCGAATTTTGCTATTCTTCTGTTATTTGAGAGATTTATTTGGTTAAGTGTTGCAAAAACAACACACATTTTACATCAAAATGGTAAATTTATTTATGAATTTCTTATATAACCTACAAAGTTATAAGCATTCGAAGCAAAAATGGCAGTTTAGGGTTAACTGAGCCGGATCATTTAACCTGCCTGTTTACCAAATCATTATTTAAATCATTAGCAGGTTATGTGAATCATTGTTTTATTTTTAAGTTGAAAGAAGCCCCGAATAAGGAAAAAGAATAACTAATGTTATATCGTTCTCTAATGAACAATTAAAAAAAACTTTTAGTTTCTGAAATTGTTAAAACTACACTGTCATCGAGATTACTTTATTAGATTCCGTTATAGTATGAATAGTATGGCAGAAAGAAAGCTAGTATTTGAGTTTGCGGATGTAAATAACATTCCAATGTCTGCAAACTGGAGAAGAGATAGAGCAACAGGGAAAGAATGGTTGTACAGTTTAACGAAAATACACAAATTTTCATGCCAGACGCCTGAACAAACAAGTAAAGCACGGGCAACTGGTTTTAATGAAGCCAATGTTTTGGTGTTTTACAACAATCTTAAAAAATTTAATGCTGAATCTAAATTCCTACCCCAAGATGTATATAATCTTGACTAAATTGGTTATGGTACAGTTCACAAACAACAAAAAGTAGTTGTAGATCGCGGTAAGAGGGTAGTTTGGCAAATAACATCGGCAGAAAGGGGGTCACTTGTAACGTGCGCTAATTTATTTTGAGCTACTGGAAAAATTGTTCCATCTTTTAGAATTTTACCCCGTGTTAATTTCAAAGAGCACATGATGAAGGATGCACCAATTGGCACTAAGGGTGTCGTTTCAGCGTCAGGATGGATGGTTTCAGAGCTGTTCCTACCTGCATTGCAGCACTTTACTAGCCATGAAAGATCTACTAAAGAACACAAAAAGTGAATTATCATGCATAACCATAAAAGTCACTTAAATATTCGTGGCGATTGTCTATGAGAACGGTATAATTATTTTGACTCCCCCGCCTCAGTGAAGTCACAAATTGCAGCCACTTGTGGCTGTGGTAGGGACAGTTATTTTTTTTATAACCAGGCATGTAAAACGTGGATGCTGAACAATCCAGGACGTCCAACTACAATTTATGGTGTAGCAAGAGTGATTGACCAATCATATCCGTCAGCATTCACTCTGAACAAGATTTCTATCCTCCTATGTAACAAATAGGCTTAGTCCTGAAATTGAACCTTCCACTTCAGATAATCAGTACGTATCATATAACGATCAATTAAGTTGATTGTCACTTAATTCAAATCCAATTAGTTAATTCTAAAATTAAGTCCAATTAATTCTAGATCTAATTAGTTAATTCTAACTAAATTCTAAATTAAGTCTAAATCAAATAATCAGTTCAATGATAATCAAACCATGCTTAGACGTCTTCAACCATCTACATCATCAGACATTAATGTTCAATCTATTCTGAACATAGTAACCCCTGAACAATTGAAACCACACCCAAAGGCAGCACCCCGTAAACATATCACCAAATGAGAAAACAACTGTTTCTTCAGTATTAACTAGCATTGCAGAAAAATTTAAACTAGAAGCAAAACTCAGGGAAGAAAAGGAACAGAGAAAAATAAAATCGCAGGAGGGAAAATTTTAGTGAATTTGAAGAATTTTCAGAATACCCAGAAGTCATCATTTTGGTAAAAATGTATGGGAAAACCAAATCAACTTTTCGCTTTAATGTGTGTGAAGTGATCTCCAACACTGAAGATGATATTAACGGGAAGATATTAAAAAGAAACTCAGGATAATACAAATTTACATCGACTAAACAGTCATCATTTACTAGAAACAATGATGTAGTTTTAATGTTACCGCCTCCAGTTAAATCAAGCTGCAGTAGATTTGCGAGTATGGTATCATTTACCGCATATTTATCTTCTTTTTAGTCCAATTTTTTGGTTTAGTTTTAAGATTTGAATCCTTCGGATACGCTCAATATAATGATCCCTTCAGTGGTATGGCGTTCAGATAAAAACTGTTTCTTAAGGGAACGTGGTGTTTTCGGTACATATGCTAATAACCCTTAAAAATGAATCGCATGTTGTTTCATAAGTAAAGAAAATGAAATAATAATATCTATATATATAGGGCAGCCAATCATCAATTGGCTGCCCTCTATCATACTGTCCCTTTCTATTCAATGATGATACTCACATCACATGTTTATTTTACTTCAGTTGATCCTGTAGATGCAGATATTCATACATCTGCAGAGTTCTATTCTAATAATTTAATAAGCCGATTCATAAAATCGATTCATGTTTTAGCAGCTTTATACGTGCGGCATTTTGAATGAAGAAAGGTACCACCTTCACAGAATTTTCCACCTTTCTTATCGACAAGACATACATAATTAGATACAACTTTGGCCAAAGACATGCATCCAGTAGATAGACAAAACAACACTCACCAGATTTTCACATTTCACTTCCCAATGTTAACTTCAAGTGAATACATATTCCAAAGCAATATAGGATCTCTCTATACTTCGAATTGTCGCTGTTGGTTTCAAGTTAATTCACATTGTTTGCGAGAAGTGAGTGAATTAGTGCAGGTTGAAGGACGACGTTTGGTGCTGCATTGGTCCTATTTTTCGAATAACCTGAATAGCAATAATTATACACATCTAGAAAATCTTATTCTACTTTTGTTTTTTGCTTTTGTTTCAGGAATATGTAGTTTCTGTGTGACGAATGTCCAACGTCAACATCCAGAGTTGTGTGTGCAGTAATGAACACCACTTTCTCAAAAAGTGGTTGGAAAAGGATTGATGTTGAGTTTGATCAACTTTCCATTCCGACCACTAGATCTTAGTATCCTGGTTTACAACAACGAAAGACTTGCTACACCTTGAATAATAGACAATTGCAATTCGATCTTTAGACAACGATGCATTTTTGACACCACGAATTATGTTCAAGGATGTTCTACTTTGAAACATCCGAAATAGTGTTCAGTTTGATAGCATCCACTTGGCCGCACTCAAATACACATACAGATAAAGAAAAACTCGCGTTCACATCTTCGCTATTGATCCTTGATTGAGAGAATTAACGTTACCCACTGGATGAGGCATATGAGGGAGACGGCTTGCAGGATGAGGATATGGAACGAGCAATGTGAGACCACATTTTTTTTGGACCACAAAATCCCCAAATTTTTGGAAACGAGGTTGGGTTGGGTTGAACGATATGGTCCTGGTGGCAAAAGAAGCGAAAGAAAGTAAAGAGATGCTGACGGGAGAAAGGTATATTTTTCCCCTCTACGGGGAAAATATTTGCAGATGAATATAGCAAAGACTAAAATAATAGTGTTCTGAAGAGAAGGTAGAAGAAGAAATGAAATGGAATGGAATAAGAAATGAAATATGGAATGAGATTGGACAATAAGGAAAAGGCACACTTACAACTTCTTTGGAAAAAAGGTTGCTTAATAAAAACGATATGACAAGAATGAAATATTATTTAGTAGCTTAATTGAGAGTATGATACTGTATAGCGCGGCAATATGACCAAGGTAGACAAGATTACAGTGGGTGCAGGGAAGAAGGCGGTGATGTTCTCATGGAAGTTGCAATCTGTTGGAAGGAATTTAGGAAACGGAAAATTAATTACCGACAAGAGTAAAGAGAATAGACTGTAAAAATTTGGAAAAACTAAAACGTCTGTCTTCAACAACTGCGAAGAAGACAAAAAAAGGATTGCAGCATCTGGAAAGTCAGAAAAACAACCAATAAGTAAAAGAAGCATTAAAATATATAAAACACTTTTTCTGAAATGTTCCCTGTCATATCTAAAAAAAGTCAGAAGAAAATGATGAACGAGGGAATTCATCAATGAATGACGAGAATATGGTGAAACCCTCCTACATAATAAAAATAATAACAATGCGAACAGTATAATGCGAAGACATAAAATATTAAGAGGAGTAAAGAGGTGAATGACAGTATAACCATCGGAAGAATATTTTCAATCAAGCCTAGAACAAATGAGATGTAGCCAAAAATTGGCTAATAATTATAACATACGTATAAATAGTAGGTAATTGTTATACATGTAAATTGAATGTTCTTATTGTTTATTTTCATCGGTTGTGACCATTTTGTACCCTGCTTTGCTTATTTAAATTTTTGTTTTACATTTTATATCGAACTTTCACAAGCCCAAGCGCAACAGCATCGAACGACACCGCCTCTACGGGCACACTTCATAAAAACTTTAATAAAAACCGTAATAAAAATCTTGATAATCAAAATTATAAAAACATTTTTCATTACTTCGGAGACTATTAATAACATTGATAAAAATTTCGAAGAAAATGTTCCAGAAAAACCAAAAGTTCCCTAAAATAAACTCATTATAATTAATAAATATACAAATGGTTCCTTTGTAAACTTAAATAAGATCATTGTGCAAAATCTGCTTTACGAAGATCCCGTTGAGTTATTTAAAATTTCAGATGAAATAGAAGATTACAACAGTTATCATTTTCCACAGGATTCAGGTACTGAAATATGAATGCTAAATAACAATATAATTAGAATAAATTTTAGCAATCTTTGCAAGAATATAGTTTCTACAAATAATATTCAGATCACAACTGCAAATGGTAAACCTATTTCAACATCTGATAAATACATAGCAGGGAATCTCAAATTATAAGAACGTTATAGAATTGCTTTACAAATACTACCTGAATTATCATGATGCTATAATTGGAGTTGACTTTTTGAATTAACAGTAAAGACAAATAAAGGACAAATAACTGATACATCTGATCAAACTGCTTCTATTTGCAAAGGATGCTCACAAACTAAACGTTGACGAAAACACTACTTTTAGTTGTAAAACCTCAAAATCATCATTACATCGTGAAGAAGTGGTTAAAAATTTAAAAAAGGATATACCCATTTTTACGCCCATTAAGCTACGAGATGAAATCTTGCAGAACGGTACATAAAAAAAAATCATGAAACTTCTGAGAATACTTTCCCTCACAAATCATTTGTCATGGGTAGACAAGATACCTCAGGTTGAAAAAAGGATATTAAATTCTCTTCCAAATTCGAAAAACTAAACTCAGAATTTTTTAGTACCGTCAATATCGAGATCTTGAGAATTTCAAAAACGTTCTCGTCCAGTACTGATCCCTAAAACGAAAACCCAAGTATAGCAATTGTTAAACAAAGCCGTTATAGACTGTAAAAATAAACGACATGAAACGTTTAACTTTTTCGATTTCGTGTTGCTCAAGAAATAATAATACTTAGTCCATTATAGGAAGGACCTTATTTCTTAGCATCGAAATTAGGCAATAAATCCTGTAAACTTCGAGACGGAGGAATATTAAAACCAAGAGGTGAGCCTGTTTCTCAGCTCCTGAAAATTCAAAAAACCCATAAAATTTGAAAGTTACAAATACAATTTGGCCGCTCCGTAACCACTCCTATCCTCAATTCCTACGTCAAATTGAAGAATTCCAACCGTTCCTGTTTTAAAGGGCCTGAAGAAAGAAGACCACACTTTTACACCGTTTAAGGTAAGTTCTCATTTATTTATTGGTTCTTTCAATTAAAATTAAATCATTTTCTTCTTGTTTTTCGGATTACTCCTAAATAAATTTAAAAATTAACTAAATATGCTCAAAATTTTGTAAGCGTTGCTTTTCTTCATGTTCACCTGCTTAAATTAAAAATTCCGTATTTCTTTTCATCTTACAAAACCAATCATCATTTCCCACGAAATTGCGAGTTTTTATTTATTATAATTATTAGTTATTACCTTAAGTGTTCAAGCACACAGGAACAGAAATATGAAAAGGGAAGTGAAAGGAGTGTTGACTAGTACTGTATTATATTCCACTCTTTATTATTTATAAAGTGCCAGTCTGTCCATTAATCGTTCATTATTATACCTTTCATAAGGAAGACGTGACATATATAAATAACCTTTTATGGCGTTTAATTGCTAACAAATTACCGTGCAGAAAGCTGTCCCCATCGCGTAATATTACAAATTTCGTCAAATTGATTGTTCGCATAGTAATGAACAGGCTGCAGTCATGCCAGGTCAATTTAAGGGAAATGCACAATGACGGCTATACGGCCGGTCATCTTCCTGTAGTACAATTTCACTAAGTGCGGTGCGTGTCGAAAGACCCATGCTTATCAGTTGGATTTTATCTGCCTTTACGCGACCGAACGGCGGCAATTAGGCAGAACAGCCGCGGCAGGCCACTGGGAACACCTACTTATTAAAAGGGGTCCGCGAAATTACACAAACTAAACACCTAATTACATGGCGCACGGGCATAATGTACGCGGGATCGTGGCAATCGGAAATTGCCGCCGCCCCACCCATATGCTAATTCGGTCGAAAAATTGTCGAAAATTGCGTTTTAATCTTCGCTCGCATCGGCGGACGAGCTCGCCCGGAGTTGCCCAGAGCGGCCCTAAGCGGTCACCTCCTTTAAATGTGTATAAAGATATTTAAATAAGAGACCGCGAGTGGTAGGCGCTGCCGCAATTTTAAATTTAAATAACTTTTAGGCGTACCATAAATTATTTATACGCAGCACATTGTACGGCACGAAAGTGTATGCCCATCTCTTTATTATAGGGCTGCGTTGTTCGTTGGTCCCGATCATCTAGCTCCGAGGTACAAATACGTCTTTCGACGTTTTCGAACGTCAAGAAATAACGGCGATTTAAAATGCAGGAACGAATTGAATTAAGCAGATACAATCGAATATTCGCATTTTTTACAGGATAAATAGTGTGTAACTTGCAAATGAGTCATCATTAATCGGGTTTAATATATTGTTTCTATGCCATGGGCAAAATAGTTAATCGGGTAGTATGCACATTGTACGAGTAGTTTGAATTATGAAAAATATCTTGGGTGATAAAAGAACCATAGAAGAAGATTACGCTTATATTAATTGTGGTAAGAAACAGAAGTTTGAGAAGTAATTTACTCCAAATATCCCATAAAAGACAGTGTCCAAGAGTTGGGGGAAAACCGAAATTGTCAATATGGACTTAAAAGAAAATTACTAATCAGTACGGCAGTTCCAATTAACTATGCTCAAGGTAAGTCAAATTATATATATATTTTTTTAATTATAAATATTATAAAACGCACTGATAGGGGTCCCGAAACGGTTCACTGCGAGAGCGTTCTTGGCAAAGTATGGACACCAAAATTCGAATTTGTTGCTTGCGATATAAGTTTGTAAATAAATACTAGCCTTTCTCGCAGGGCCGCCATATTTTCTCACTTGTATCAGTTTTGCTATATCTCATTCTTTCATCGTTTCTACAAATGGGGAACATTTAAGGACTAATGTTGAAATATTTCCATAACAAGAAAAATCCCTTTTAGGTACATTTTATGACACTAAATGTGTAATTGAGTTTGTACTACGTATTTTCCAAAATCCCAACATTCTTATAAAAATATTTAACAAAGCAGTACATTTTTACCTGCGTTTTATCGTACGGGCGTATAATTAAATATTGTATAATTAATCGTATAATTAAATGTTGTTAATAAATTGCCAAAGCAATTCTACTGAAAACCATTTAAAACTTAAGATTAAACAGAAAATTTATAAGTACGTTTTAGGATACCTAAGCAATAATTAACCATTGACTGCGCGATTTTCTACCTTATTGCAGCCGGTTGAACCGTTAAAAAACGGTTCTTATCGAATTAGTGCGCAGAAATGTACTTTGAGAGCGACACGTAGGTATACAAAGAGCAGAAAATGTGCTTAAATATGTATTATAATAATCAAACCGGGGAACCACAGGGGACGCAACTTTTTGCCTCAAAGAAGATTTAAAAAAATATTATATATTAAAAGCCATTTTTACTTTCTCTCATATAAAGAGAAAGTAATGCATTCGGTCCAAAATTTCGATGGTGAGATTTTGATATATCTTGACGAATTATGGTATTCTAAGACTAATGGTGCCATTTTTCGGCATTGATCTATCCGTTTGTCCGTCTGTCTGTTACGTTGTGGTCCATACATCTACCATTTCTAATCATTTTAAGGTAAAAAAAGTTTCAAATAAAAGTTGCATGGTTTCAGTCTTTTCTCTTCTGGAAGTATATTCATATATACATGGTATCCCATTTGTTCTAGACGCTATGCAACTTCAGATTTTTAAATGGAACACCCTGCGTATTATTACATTTTTGGATTCCTTATGGAATTTACGGTCTATTTTATTGAACATACATTTGGCCAGAGTCGCACCGTTTAGGAGTTCTGACAGTTATAAGGAGTTATACGAGGGTACAGTTGTCCTTCTATAACTCCTTATAACTGTACAATGTTTACGTTTAACAGTTTTATAACCTTATTCTCAGTAGTCTAAATAGTGGGATGGTATAAAGGTGGTTTCAAGTTATTACTTCTATGTCAAAAGCTCTTCTCAAACGGTGAACGGAAACCTTATTGCTAGTTGATATGCAATCCATACTTCCCCTTCTTTTCCACTAATCTGAATAGCGAGATGGTATAAGGGCGGTTCAAATTTCTATATGTTTTTAGCCTCCATTGCCCTAGGAGGGTAGCATTGCATTAGCATTTTTTCCTAATGGAAAAAATACAGGAGAAATATTAATTGTAAAATTAATTTGTTAAATTAGAATTAATTTAGAATTTTTTACGTATTGGTTTTTTATGAATTTTTGACGTATTAGTTTTTGTTACTTATTTTTTAAAAACGGAACAAGGTATTTGTTGTGTATGTGTTTTGCATTGTGTACATTTTATTGCTTATGGTGAGATTTTGATATACTTTGGCGAATTATACAGGTGTTTATATCAATAAACTGAAGTTGCATAGCATTTAGAGGAGACGGGACACCTGTATAATTCGCCAAGGTATATCAAAATCTCATCATCAACATTTTTATCAAATGCAATACCTTGCCTTATATCTTTAGGCGTTTGAAAGTAATAATCACAAAATTTGAATTTCTTCATAGTAGATATTTGAATTTTGAATGCTCATTCTTCCCGATTGGCTGAAAAACTTGTTTAAATCGATAAGAAGCAAATTCTCTCAAATGTGCTACTTTCCTACATTGTTAAAGAAAAACTATTCAAAAGATACAATTATTAACTTTAATTTTTTAAATTTAAAGTACTTATTCAAAATTTATTTATTTAAATGATTGTCAACATAAACTGCCGTGGTTTAAGTTAATTTACACCAGATGAACCATTTCCTACCTTATGGATTGGGTCCCTTGTCCACTTCTATCTTTCCAAAAACCCCTTCATTCTCGCTGCTGAAAAAAGGTCTCGATATTTGCAATCTGCAAAGTTGGACTTCCACCTCTAGCCGCGTCCAATTGTATTTAAGTTTACTCTTCTTTCTTGACAGCAAAAAAACTTAGGTTAGCTTACTGTCAACAAGCTGACAAGCATCGTTTACACTGAACGATATTTCACTAATTCCTGTTTACACAAATTAATCAATGGTACGTTCATCAACATACGGTAGGTAATATGGTTTTTAAAACCATTTTCCAATTGCATAATAACTATACACTGAATTCTTTAAAACATGCCGTTCCCGAGAGAAAAATAAAACATTAAAATAGAATTTCGCTTATGCAGGTTGTGTTGCCTAAGTTTAAGTGTAGTATACTCGATCGTATAAGTAATTTATTTTAGCTGGCAATCAAGTTTTTGGCGTTTTTATGTAATTTATGGTCGATATTATTAAACATACATATGTCCAAAGTCGCACCGTTTAAAAGTTATTTTCCTAAAATAGATATATAAAATAGATATTTATTAATTTTGTTGCAGATCCTATCCCTAGCAATGTCGATCAAAGACAGTGCTACCAGGCCCATCATCTACAAACGATTGTCCACTTTCAGAAAATTCAACGAATGATTCGGTTTTGAATCAAATGACAATGGGCTTCCATTTACTTTCATATCTTGAAAGTAAAAGCTCTGAGAAGTAAATTAAAACTAAGAAATATACAGTACCGGTTAAAAAAGAATTCATCTTTATTTTCGCTAAGTAATGTTTTAAATAATTTATTAGACAACAAAAGTGATTCAGTGAAGAGATTTACAGGAATGCACTTGTTCCGTAGAAAGGAAAAAATATGGTCTGCAAAAGAAAGGCAGTTAGCATTGTAACTCCATTATAAATCGCCTTCAAATTATAAATTTATTATTAATTTATTCGTCTTG
>JAWQRJ010004839.1:0-10721 GCA_033557515.1 Diorygopyx duplodentatus
GAACCAACGCATGCTGATACTCAATTAGCTCGCAAGCGTAACACAGATTTGCATTATCGTAATTCTGTGTATAATTAAACGGAACGGTACGAATCCATTGAATACATTCGATGACCCCAAGTGTGCCTTCACCTTTTTTGGTTAGTTAGATTGCTTTCTTTTAGCTGAGTGATGTTTTGCCAACCGCTTTTATAAAAATGCATATATTCTTATTTTAGAAGTTAAGTACCTGGAAGCCCGAGCTCTTAGTTTTGATAGCACCGTCGTGTGGTAAAAGATAAAACTAACAGACTGAGGTAGTTCCATTCGATCAGCTCCCTATAGAAAAACTTAGTTTTAAATCTAAAGACTTATTTTTTCATATCTCAAAACAATTTTTTTGAAGGTCTCAATCAATTTCCTGCTGGTAAAAAACACTTTTTTGTTACCACGTGCGGTTACCTTGGGGCACAAAATACACCAAATTAAAAAAAAAACTTACCGATATTCGTCAAATCCTTAACATTGGACCGTTCGGCCAGAGTGATCGCCGCGTTATAGTACCCGTTCCGCAGGAAATACTCGACGACCATTCGATCGAGCCGCTTGCTCTTCCACTGGTTGAGGGCGCCCTGCGAGACGGTCCCGTTGGGCGACAGCGACACGTGGTCCTTGAGGTGCTCGATCCGCCGCTTGCACACGGCCGTGGCCTGCGACTCCTCCGCGATGCTCTCCTCGGCCTTCCGCTTCAGCACCTGCAGCTTCTCGACCATGCCTCCGAGCAGCTTGCTGATGTCCCTCGCCTTGGCGCCGCCGTCGCCGGCGCCGAGGCCCCTCTCGATGTCGGCCGCGACCTGGTTCACGTGCGCCACCTCGCGGTCGAGCGTCTTCTGCGCCGTGCGGAACTTCTTGTTCAGGATCTCGTAGGGGACCTGCCACAGGAAAAACGGGTTGGTTAGAAAAGCGGGGGCCGCTCGATCGTCGGGGGGCGGCGTCGTTTAACTTTTAACGTCGGATGCTCGAGCGCCCTGATGTCTGCCATTTTGTCTCGCGTCGTCGTCGTCCGAATTGTGCGGTTCCCTTGCGCGACAAAAGGGAATTACAAGAACGTAAATACAGATGACTGCATCAAGAACAGCTGATTTGCTCTATAGCCATAGATAGAAAAGCGACATCAATGAAAACACAATACAGCCAAGTTAGCGCCATCTATTGGCAAGTAGTATAACAAAATTCAAAAAGGCGCAATATTTATTTCTCATTTTTCGTTTGACGATAAGAGATTTTTGTTCAAATGTTACAATTTAAGTTTTAGGACTAGAACACAATAAGTTAATAAGAGTTTTTGGCAAAAAAAAACGTTGTTCGGTAGGAACATGCACTTAAAAATCAATAACTTCCACACCTTTCAACCAACTTAAAAATCACCTATATCCTTGGAAAGAGGACAGAGAGGCCTATCTAACGATATCTTAGGATCTTAGTGTCACTGGCTTCGAAAAACTGGCTGCGATAAGCTCACAGAAAGTTGAAACTTTTTTTTTGATTTTTTTAAAGTTTACGTCCAAATATTTCTTTTGAGGATTTGTAAGTAGAAATTTTATTTTAAAGGTAAGAATCTTGTTTATGTTTCCATGTGGTTTGTCCGTAAGGTTTTGTGTGCTTACATTATTGTTAGGGTTCTTTGAAGAAATTTTTTGGATTTTTTTGGAGTTCTTTGGAATAGTTTTTTTGGAGTTCTTGCAAGGTGGAATTTTCTTTGGGGGGAGTTAATTGTCTTTGGAGGATTTGGAAGGAGGAATTTTATTTTAAAAGTTAGAATCTTGTCAATGTTTCCATGTGGATTGTGCGTAAGGTTTCGTGTGCTTAAATTATTGTAGGGTTCTTTGGAGGAGTTTTTTGGAGTTCTTTGGAGGAGATTTTTGGAGTTCTTTGCAGGAGTTTTTTTGGAGTTTTTTACAAGGTGGAATTTTCTTTGGGAGTAGTTTATTTCCTTTGGAGGATTTGAAAGGAGGAATTTTATTTCTTAGAGCCCTGTTGCTGGGAGGAGTTTGTTCTGGTTGTGGAGGTGAAGTTGTTTTACATTAAATTTACAACCTTTTTGAGGGAGAATTTCTTTCCGGAACGTCCCGTTTGGAACAAGAGTTTTTTTATGGAGCCGATATTGTCTTCTGCGGACATCTAAGGAAAAAAAACGATAAAGGAGTTGACAGAGTATAAAAAAAGAAAATACTTAGCAGTGTTTAAATTGTTTTAATTTTACATGATTTAGTTCTGTTGGGTTACTAATTTTATTTGTTTGCTACTGGTCATTTAGCTGATATAGAATACATTCGTTTATAATACATCTGTGCCATTGCAGGTATTAATTAGGTTGTAAAATAGGAAATTCACCGTTTTATTTCTTTAATCTTATTTCTTGTATTTTGTTGAATTTGTCAATTTTTTCCATTTTCTTGAAATTGTCGATTTTACATTTGTCAATTGTGAAATTTACAGATTTGTGGATTTTGTTGAAGTTGTCGAATGTTTGTCATTTTACTATTTTTCTCGATTTTGTAGATTTTCTCGAATTTTTCATTTTAATTTTGTTCAGTTTGTCAATTTTACTGTTTCTTCCATATTATCGAATTTATTGGGTTTTCAATTGTATTGAATTTATCAAATTCTATAAATTGATAAATTCAATACATAAATTTGGTTATTTTGATGTGTTTTCTCATTTTGTTGAATTTGTCAATTTTAGAGTGTTTTCAATTTTATAAGCTTTATTGAATTTTTCGAGTTAAAGATTTTTATTTTGTTGAATTTGTTGATTATATGTACTTTTTTTTATCAGTTTGGTCGAATTTATTGTTTTTTTTTCGCGTTTTTTTGCTGAAATTGCAAAATGAAATTGCAAACATCTTCTGAAATTTTCCAGCTTTACAAAATTCGTCCATTTTTTTTCATTTTCTTAAATTTGTTGATTTTACATTTTAAGATTTGGTGAAATTTGTCGAATGTCTGTACCATTTTACTATTTTTCTCGATTTGGTAGATTTTGTTAAATTTTCATTTTTCTCAATTTTACATTTTTTTTTTCAATTTTATCAGTTGTTTTAAATTTGATCAAATTTGTATTTTTGTATTTTGTTGAATTTCCACCATATTTTGCTGTTTTTCTTGTTTTTATGAATTCTTTTGTTTTTGCCAGTTTACCAATTGTGAAATTTACAGATTTGTGGATTTTGTTGAAGTTTGCGAATGTTTGCTATTTAACTATTTTTCTCGATTTTGCAGGTTTTCTCAATTTTTCATTTTAATTTTGTTGAGTTTGTGAATTTTACTGTTTCTGAATTTATCAAATTCTATAAATAGAAATTATCATTTTATAAAATTTGGTTATTTTCATGTTTTTTCCCATTTGTTTGAAAATTGACAATTTTAGAGTATTTTCAATCGTATAAGTTTTATTGAATTTTTCGAGTTTAAGGCTTTTAATTTTGTTGAGTTTGTTGATTTTACTTCTTTCATCAGTTTAGTAGAATTTATTGTTTTTTTTTGCGTTTTTTGCTGCTTTCCTTGAATTTGTACAAATTCAAGAAAATAACATCTTCTGAAATTTTCCACCTTTACAAAATTCGTCAATTTTTTTTTTCATTTTCTTAAATTTGTTGATTTTACATTTTATGATTTTGTGACATTTGTCGAATCTCTGTTCCATTTTGCTATTTTTCTCGACTTGGCAGATTTTATTAAATATGTCGATTTTACGGTATCTTCCATACTATCGAATTTCTTGGTCTTTCGTCGAATTTCATTTATCAATTTTATTAACATATATTTGCCCAAAGTCGCACCGTTTGGAGCAGATCGGGGGGGTTAAGTGAGAGAAAGTCGTGTGAGTGAGCCACACCAGTTGATTTTAAAGAGTAACTAAGACTTTTTATTGTGTAACGAAATTTATTTAAAGCGGTAAGGTGAAGAACAATATACATATTTAAAAGAGCTATCGTGCCGATTATACAGCAATTTCTTATCTGCTCGTATTACATTATTGGTCATCTGCGATCTTACGTTATATTGAGCTATGTTTTTAAACCAAACATCTTTGAAAGTCACATAGTCCTCTTACAAAATAAATTAAATCACATTGGCTATTACTTTAAATTAAATCATATTTCAATGATCGTATTAGGTACTCATTGACTCACTTGTATTGCTGTGATTATGTTGAAAAATTGAATGAAATAAACCTTAAAAAAAAATTTAGTGAGGATAGATTTTGAAGGTTTATTGTTTCTCTTCTTAGGTGACGGTGTGAATGATTCACCGGCATTAAAGAAAGCCGACATTGGTGTAGCTATGGGCATAGCCGGATCGGACGTATCGAAACAGGCAGCCGACATGATCCTCCTCGACGACAATTTTGCTTCGATAGTGACGGGCGTGGAAGAGGGCCGCCTGATCTTCGACAACCTGAAGAAATCCATCGCCTACACCCTGACCTCAAACATTCCCGAGATCTCGCCCTTCCTCGCATTCATCCTCTGCGACATCCCGCTACCCCTTGGCACCGTCACCATTCTGTGCATCGATCTCGGAACGGACATGGTAAGTTTCCGTCATAACCTTTTTATTGTCCGCGCACATTTTTTACTGTTCACGATGATAAAAGAGATCGTTATTAGGCATGGCCAACCAGATAAAAAAAACTCGAAGCTGATTTTAATGATTTTGAATTTTAAAAAAAGCGTTAATTAAGTTATTAGGTATAATTTCATTGTGTATAGGTACCAGCCATATCGTTGGCTTATGAAAAAGCCGAATCTGATATTATGAAACGTCGCCCCAGAGATCCTTTTGGGGATAAATTAGTAAACGAAAGGTACACTATACTCGTAAAGAGAAATAATGCTTTCATAAGCATGTATCTTTAAATTTTTTATATAAATCTTTCTTGCACCAGTAGGCTAATTTGAGAATTTTTTGGGAGATTTAATGGTGTGGACAGTTACTTGCAGAAGCCGGTACGCTACTGGAGAAAATATAGACTCACATAAACCTTTTTTATAATAGAAAAAAATTATATAGGTTTATACATGCAAAAAAATAGAAATTGTAATGTTTATTTCAAAGATATTTCAAGTTGTATTTACGTACAAATATTGCTTAAATTGTCCAGTACACTTTTGTTGAGTAACTGTGGCCATTCTCGTATCTGCAAATTATGCGTCACCTACTTTGGTAGCTTATAATTCAGTCATCAGTAAGCTAAAAAGTCTACTTAATTAAATAAAATTTGCGGAACTACAGATAAGTATGTTTATTCACGTCAGTTTCTGCATACTTTTTTCTATATTATTTTCGTAGGCTATATTACTGTCTATCGTTATTTTTTGATTAATGAGTAGATACTTTTAAACGTTTGCTAATCTTATTCATAGTTACATTTATAATATTATCGCTTTTTCTAAACTTTTACTATTTGTTATAGCTTCTATCTTAACGTTTTTTTACGTGTTATAAGATGCCATTTCTTAAGTGCGGTGGAATAATTTTATAAAAATAATAAAAGAATGTTGAACACCATATAAAAATTAAATTGCATCTTCTTATATCCAGAAATCATACCCCTTATAAATATAATCGAATGATATGATAAAATTTCCGAATATTTCAATCTTTTAAAAAACGCAGGTCCCAGCCATTTCATTGGCATATGAAGAGGCAGAAGCTGATATTATGAAGAGACCACCTAGAAATCCATATACGGATAAACTAGTAAACGATAGGTGCAGTTTTATTATAATTTTTCTTTTTACGATAACTAACAAATTAACGTAGGTCTACCAAAATTAACTGGTCTGGTCCTAATTTGGTGACACATTTATTTTAATTAACTTGCACAGGTGGATACTAATTTTAATAAGTAGAACAATAATGTACATATAATCGTTTAACTAACCTGAAACACAAAGTACACAATTTTAATCCGAACTAAAAGACCTAATAATAGATTGATTGGTGTTTGTGTAGCATAACAATATAGAAACATACAACACACACACAGACACAGTCCCAATACCTCTTTAGCAATAGTCGGAATACTAGACGTTCCTTGCTTAGCACCGCTAGCCTTATGATAGCCGATAGTTTTTTTTTATTTGTGTTTGCGTAGGACAGAAAGAGATGCGCTTGATTTTCAAAGGCCGCTCACTCTACTATTTTTTACTAAAAATTCAGACTTCCACTTTATCTAAGAAAATTATTTTTAAAAGAACAGTAAAATTTTTAATTTTTTAATTTGTCCCAATAGAGTATTATTTTTAAACTAAAAATCACGAAGCGTTTCATAAATTAACTGTGTTAAATTGTACCCAATTTTCGTATTTTTCCTTAAGACCATAAGTCGGATTTTAAAAGTGGATGACTAGTCTGTGATAATAATAACGTTAACAATTTTCTACATTGAATCGAGTGAGAAAAGGCGTAGGCAGTGCTAGCATGAGTATGTTTGGCAATTGTTCCGTAACTCGCTGTCACCCATGGGGAAGTCATTGCCATAGTTTTTTGTTTTGTTTCGTTTCGAATTGTTTTCATTTCTCTGTAACTGTAACCATATCACACGGTCCCCAGTCGCATCCCCATGTCTTTTGTTTTGACGTGTGTGTTTGTTTGGGCGCGTTCAGGTACCGGCCATTTCTCTGGCATACGAGGAGGCAGAGTCTGATATTATGAAGCGAAGGCCTAGAAACCCTTTCACAGACAAACTGGTCAACGAAAGGTAATGAGCGAAGTGTGTCTCGTGTTCTCTATATTTGGTTACTTTGGTGGTGGTGGTGGTCGTTGATCGGGCTGCCGTATCTGTATCTGTCTGACGTATGCCATTTGATGATGATGATGATATGATGCGAGCGAACGACATCTGCTTATCCCCCCCCCTCTCTTATCCACCCCCGACGATGTCCCTCTGTGTTTTTTCTTTAGTTTTTCTTTGTCACCTACTTACTTATTTGTATATACATATGTAATTGTCCGATAGTTGCTTGAAGAAGTAGTCCCCCTTTCCGTAACCCCCTTCTTGTTCTGTACAGTTTATACATACACATTTCTTAATTCTCACTTATAGACACTAGGAGTTTGATCTTAGAGAAGAAAAGAATGCAAGATAACAACATATGCTTTTAAAAAACGGGATAAAACCATAGTGGTATTGGAAGATTTTTGGCAAGTCTGTATATTTTTCAACAGTCCTTGTAGGAATGTGTAATTCTTGACAGGCATATTCTTACATTCATCAATATTATTTATCTTAACCCTTTCAGGACGGAAATTCCATAATTAAGGGGCAGTTATGTATAGACTGATATAGGATTCCTTTTAGAAATGTCAACATCTCTCCTCCTATAACACTACTCTTACATTACTCTATTAATCGTGTATCAAAAATCATGCAACCTGCTTGTCCTAAAGGTCTCTGCTACATAGATATTAAAACATAACAGCGCAACCTCACCTACTTACCGATTATTAACCTACAAGGCTTAGCGCACACAGACAAATTTTCAGCTGCACCGCCCTCTAGCGGTTTGTTGTTAAAATTTTTGCGCCCCTACAAAAAAAAAATTACCCACTTCTGGGCGGTTGAAAAAACATTCGTGTGGCGCGCTAAGCACAATTAATTGCGCAGGTTGGTAACGACGGCACCTGCGGGTTAATCAGTAGTTTAAACTAACTTTTCCCCCATAATACTCCCCTCCCTCATGTACTAACCTTACTAACCTTCAACTTGACACACAACTTCTTAACAAAAGGAATTTTTAACAACTTGCATGTATTTTCTTACTTACTAACTGTATGTCTTGCGCCGACCATCTGTATAGGTGCCTGCTATTTCTCTGGCTTATGAGGCTCCGGAGTCGGACATAATGAAACGCCAACCGCGCGACCCCTATAGGGATAACTTGGTGAACCGAAGGTGGGTCGCGTTCGTATGGTGTCCTTCACCGAATTATCGCACCACACTACTTGTAATTTTGTTTCTCGACGCGTTACTAGAACCGAACGTCTACACTCACACTTTTTTGTATGTTTTTTTGCATTGTGACCTGTCTGTTTTTTTGGCACAAGAACACCGGAAGGGGACCTACAAGTCTTTTAACGAAGCCAGGTCGTGAACAGAAATTTGTGTTACCTCACAGTGATGCACAATAAGCAATAATAGTAGTATTGTAGTTTGATTAACACATTCCGAGGAGAATCCTAAACAAAAATGTCTAAGGATATTCAAGATATCATCCGCATTAAATTTCCAGAATCACGAAGAATTGAATTACTAGATATATCTTTTTAAATATATTTCATTCTAATTCCCATTTCATCACTTAGGATTTTATCTTTTACGAAAACATAAACAGGATTAATTTCTATTACGCTATTTTATCATAAATATAATCTCTGTCTGATAGGAGTATCACAATTATTAATAGTAATAATACCTAGGTTTTTTCCATATTAAAAAACTTCCCTTGCAAACGATTAGGTCAAAAGTAGTTTGGTGTGATAAGTAGGTAGTGCACCCTAGATTTTAGGAAGCAACCTGCTGTCCGCTTCTAAGTGACGCTGCGCGGGCAGAAGCGTCAAAAAAAATGTTTATTTCCAAATTTGGCTCTTTTATTTTAACCTTCTTGCTTGTACGCTTATTTCCTTGTTTTTCTAACGTTAATATTTCCTTGCTTAACGTTTACTTACAAGTAGCGCACTGGTAGAGTTGCTTTTAACTTTAGTTTAGTTTTAGTTCTTAGTTTATAATTAGTTTAATGTCGATTTAATTAATACATGCATGGTTACCGTTTTCTTTTTTTATAATTTCTTTTTATGATTAGTTTTTAGTATAGGGGATTCATATTAGGCAAGTGTGAACATGATGGACATTTACGACGTTATTTTCACACGTGTCACAATGTGTTTGATCCTCACTTTGAAAGAAGAACAGTTTGATTGCCATTGTAATTTATTTCTTCAATTTTCTTTGATTGATCTGAGTATTTTTTTTTAATTTTCTAAATTGGAACGTTGTTTCTGCACCGCTCTTGTTTCCTTAGGCAGATTTCTCTTCAAAAATTTTCACGTCAATGCAGCACCACGCGGCTACTTGAGCGCTAACTCTCTATTTCTTATTACGACTTTCGTTTTGTTACCGCCTCTCAAAAACCAAGTACGACTTCACTCGTTTTGAACTCTTCTTCCTCCGAAAATGTGAACCCCTGACTGACCCCCCTTACAGCAGAACTGTCGAAAACCAACAAAGCTTTAGGTGTCTGTCCGATCGTCTATCCGAATATAGAAAACACGTGTACATAATGCATGTATTAATGTTGTTGAACTTGGACTAATTTTGTGTGATAAGAAACAGCATGATGTGGTGGATGTTTATCGTAAGTATTGTAGAATTATTCTGAACCATTGTATGTTGTGACGGAACAATGAGTCGCCAACCGAAAGAGAAAAAAATGGTTCAGAATGGTTTTTCAAATCAATCTTGTGCTACTAGCACCAGGATCTTATGAGTGTTCTTTCCGTTTAGGTTGATTTCAATGGCATACGGACAAATCGGTATGATCCAGGCTGCAGCAGGTTTCTTTGTCTACTTCGTTATCATGGCTGAAAACGGTTTCCTACCCATGCAGTTATTTGGTATACGTAAACAATGGGACTCAAGAGCAGTGAATGATCTAACTGACTCTTACGGACAAGAATGGGTAAGATTTTTGTTTTATTACTAGTGCTCTAATAGTTATTAGTCGCACATCGATAACTCAAATTGTGATCTGTCGGAAAAAGAATTTGAGTTATCAAGACTTCGACTTACTAAAAAAAGTGTTAATTTAAATGGAATGACCTTAATTTTAAATTTTTTTCTTAATCTACATTCAATTTCCAACAACTTTCGTAATACCTTTGCCAGGCCTAAACTTAAACGTTTTCGAGATGTCAATTTTTTTTGTAAAAATTATGCACCTGCAGCAACATTTTGAAAAATCGAACATTCATAATTAGACTTGTGCGATAATGTTCATACTTCATTAATCATTAGTTAAGACATTGCACTTTTCAGAAATACACCTGGCGGGACATTCTTAAGCACATGCTTTACAAAATTGAATTTTGAAGAAAACTTTAAATGACAAAAAGTGTTTTTGTAAATGGCACCTACCAAATATTTTTATCTTATCGAATGTAGAATTAAAATACTCTTTAAACGGTATTAGGTTTCCCTATAAAATGTATCCTTTTCCGATTATTGAAGGTTTTTCGAGCTATTGCTGCAAAAGCGATCCTTTGACAATGCATTCATTTGTTGTAAATTGGGTTGCCTACAAATTAGTTATCAATTTTTGCGTTTACGTAACTTGGTTGGTTGATTTCACATTTAGGATGAAAAATTAATGTAGGTATCATGTGGAGTAGTAAGATGAAAAGGTTCAGCGAAATGATAAATCAGGCGAGAAATAAAATGACAACAGAAACTGCACCCAGCGAAGAAAAGCAAATATGTACAAGGAAATGAAGTGTTGAATCTCCTGAGAAATATAACAGCGGAGCTTGGAGAAATAAGAAAAGAAAATGCTGACCTGAAAATGCAAGTGAATGAATTAAAGGACATAGAAGAGAGAGAGGGACAGTGGAGGAGAAGATAGGACAGCTGAAGGACAGAATGGAGAGAATGGAAAGGAGGGAAAGAAAAAACAATATAG
>JAWQRJ010004840.1:0-10721 GCA_033557515.1 Diorygopyx duplodentatus
GCCTTACCGTTCTTCCTTTCTTCCTTGGCTCTTTGTCTTATTTGCTTTTGTATATCCCTCTCTCTCGGTGCTAAGTCACTGTTAATGCATATACGTTTATCTGTGAGATTTCTTAACTTGTGTTTATTTTCCATAACTCTCACTCTATCCTGTATCCCTACCAACTCTATCAAACATGTCATTGGTCCATACGTGCTGTTTCCACTTGCACATCAATATCCAGATGGTCATGGATGAAGTTTTTCGTTGTTTCTACAAGCACCTTGGGGTCTGAATTATCTATTAGTAGTCCAGCAGAAGTATACTTACAAATGTTAAATAGTATTTAGGACCCAGCGGCGACCCTAATGGTTCTTATTGGTTTATGGCTTTAATTCAAACTCTTGAATACCTGTGAAGAACTGATTTTGATTTCTTCACACAAAAAATAAATCGAATTGCTTCTTCCTGTTCAAAATTAAACACAAAAGGACAGGTTTGTGAGTTTCCAGAACTACCAAACGTCCCATAATGCACTCAAGCGGCCTAGTAATAAATCGAGATCAAAAGCTTCAAAGAAACTTTGTCGCCGTGTGTAGTCTCGTGAGCTAGACGTGCCCTGTATTTATCATTATTAATTGGTATTCGGGGGTTGGGTAAAGAGGCACCAGGCGCGATAACTCTTCCCTTACGCGACCTTAATTATCTCGAGGAGGCACAAACGACCAGATGGACGCAAACTGGTCCTCCTCTGGACGGATTGTTTGTAAATCGTTGGCGACCGCTTGTGCCGGGGCAATTAATGCCCTGGTGCGGAGTTTGCAAACCGAAAAGGAATCAGTGTAGCGAGGAATGCAGGCGTCGTAGACGGGGGGAATTATTTTGATTTCGCGATCTTCGCCGCCCATTTACGAATGAAGCCGTCGAGCTTTTTGCGCGCCGACCTAAGCGTCTTTGAAATGCTCGCGAAATTGGATAATTTTGCTTTGAAAGCGCCTTCAAACCGTTTTTGTATGGCTCGTTCAGCCGGATCGATGTATTTTAAAGCGAACCGATTGAACGAATGGACGCATGCTTTGCAATTAACTGAAAAAGTATGGATGTTCTCCTGAAAAGGAAGAACATACATAGGAAACACTTACTGAAAGCTTTTCAACGCGTAATTTATACAGGCTTGTAAAAGTTACGCAATTGAAAATTGTTTACGTACATACTGCGGTTTCCTCCAATAATAAGAAAATTTTAGAAGCATTCAAAATTTACAAACTGAAACAAACAGAACCTCTAATGAAGATCATGAATGAAAATCAAGAGGCCTGAACCCCACCTACGAGATGTCATATACATTTTAATAAAGATAGACAATCTATCGAAGTAATAGAAGAAATAGCTCACAATTTTTCAGAAATCATTTCAACTTCGCCGTCTTAGAGATTAGCAGAATACGCATATACACACATACAAGAATTGCTCGTTTAATAGTATTACGAGCCAAAAGAACAATTCACGACAATTAATTTATCAAAAGAAGGGTACATTCTTTTACTGTGAAAAATGTTTTTTTATATTACCGTTTCCCGGTTCTCTAACTAATTGATTAAACCGGTATGTTGCACTTCAGTGCCCCCTGACGTTTCAACTTTTAATTAAACCGCGAACTGTCACATACGCGCCGTCGACCCGTCACCATTCCAATTCACAGTTCACGGTACGTTACATCCGAAAGTTTTATCCACTTCGAAGGGATTTAATTCAATAACATTCCGCACTTTTTTCAGTGCCCCGAAAACTAAATCCACCCTTGGAACAATCTATTACACGGTCGCTATCAGCGGCGGAACACCCGCCGCAGGGGCGGATCCAGGGGGGAGACTGAATTTTATTGACTCACTTGGGGCCACGATAATATTGAAAGTGTCACCCCCGAGCTTGTAGTACATTAATTTAAACTGTTTTGCAGCTCATCGAGCTTCGTGTTATGCGGATTTGGCACTTTGTTGCCAACTCTTAAACTAACCTCCCCCGGAGGGTGAAATCTTTCACAGGGGTGGATTCTGGACCCCCCCCTTCTGTTGTGCTGCGAATTGCGGATTTATTATGTTTGGTGTTCTTGTCGACCCTTCCTTAGGGAGTGTTGAATATTATTAGCTCAGATTATGAGAGGGGATTGTGTATTTACCCCTTTTTGCTGCTATAATTAAATCGGTTAATTACCGTTAAAATAATTTGCTTTATTTAATGAAATAAAAGAATTTTTTATTTTATCTTTTTACTTGTATTTGTTTGTTTATTTGTTATTGTTTATTTGATAATTGCATTTATACTAATTTCGTGTATTCTTTTTGTTTTAGGACGAAGTAAGTAGTTGGTTCCACATCTGAAAACACAAAAAAAACGAGTGAGAAATCCTATTTAGTACTTTTTTATTTTTAAGTTTATAGAAATAAATAATTTCTTTTGCACAGCCATCCTTGATGGCCATTTCTTATTACATGCCTACATACACATTTCTTATACCCATAGAAAATAGTCGTATGTAGAAAGATATAATCGCTGTCATCAAGATTTAATTTCTTAACTTTTTTCCGTTCCGTCGAAGTGGAACATCCTTCGCGCATACCGACCAAAGAAATTTAAATTTACATAATTACTAACAGGTTTCAGCTTGCGTTTGACCAAGCAGCGCTTTCAGGATATCCTTTTCGGGCCGTTTTATCCACTCCCCGTTGGTTTTTAGTTGATAATTAGAGCGATAAAGGTCCCCGTAAAGCATTAGGCTGCTGTCTTGGTCGATTTTAATGAAATTATTACAAGCAGATTATCGGAGGATACCGACTAAGTGTATAATTATACATTCAAATTAAATTACTCATATCGATTTACGAGCACGCCGTAAATACGACTGCTAAATTAAGCCCGATTATTTGCGATTTCAGCCGTTGGCATTAATTAATTAGTATAGATAGGCTGGCTTTCAATGGTCACACTCGTGCTTCACTATTATACCTGTGTATATAAAATTTGAATTAATATATTTAAATTGGTGCAAATAAAACAGTAATTAAAAAATAAAAATATTTTAATTTAATTGGTTATTTCAGGTAATTTTAGAAATCGTGTAAATAAAACATTATACATAGTTAAAAAATTAAATTTCCAGGTATGAATACTGAATGTATTAAATATAATTTTTTTAAAGGGATAAAAATATACCTAAATTTAATTTATTATCAGAAAAATTCTTGTAAAATTTATATTTAAAAATGTCGATTTGATAATTTACAATAAATAATAGTAAATCATATTATTTGCAATTGGAAATATTTCCTTCCACAATGCGGATGACAATTTTTTTTTTATGAACACGAATTGTAACAGAAGTGTAACAGAATATCTCTCAGATTGGTAACATAGAAATATTTACATCCAACCATAACTATACTTCCCCATTTATACCCCATTTATAGTAGTGAATTGTTGAATTTTGAAGATTTTTTTATGCTGGTCAGATATTATCCACGAGTAATCCAATAATTGCGCTTGTCTTGTCATCGAGTTGCAACAAATTATTATCAGGAACCTCTGGAAGTGCAGCAGTGACAACATCCCAAACTTCCTGCTTGATGAGCAAAAGTTCAAGCTTGAACTTCCATATCTGATAATTTGTGGAGTTTGACTTTTTAATCAATCGGATCAAAAAAGCTCCTAAGCATACAGATTTAGTGCTATTTTTTACTATCTTGCAGAAGTACATATTCGAAACTAAGTCGCATAGAAACTTTACAGTGAGCATAGACTCCGACTGATGATCCCCTTAATTTGCGTCCGAAATCAGAAAACCAACTCCACGAAGTGAAGCGGTGTCCTGAAAAAAAGAAACTGTGGCCGTTAATTATGCCATCATTGCGCCGACGGGTCTTTGGAGAAATATATGCGAATATATTTAACACATATCGAACGATTAACGTAACATCACATCGAGCGGGTTAAGTGATTCCGCAGGCGACTGCGATTTGCATACTAAGGATGGGACGGGGACATAGTATTCGGAAAATTATTTTGCGCTGCGAAGACCGCCAGCCTCTACTCCGGGCAGTTTATGTCACTATCTTGGCGCAGATTAAGCGTAATGTGTTTCGAGGTACGCACGCCGTAATTTTGCCATCAGGGGAAGCCGAGATCGGGGCCGCCATTTTATGCGATTTTAATTATAATCTCGCATTTGTATTATCGCGAATATAATGGGCGGATTTATCGCGCTACTACGGCGAGGTTGCCTGATCGTTGAACCTAACTTGAAGTAAAAGATGTACGTGTTCATACAAAATTGAGGTTGCAAAATTTGACAATTTACTAATGAGCTCCACGAATCCTGTGATTCTTTAAATTATACCAACGATTTTACTTCATCCATCGATTCGGAAAAGTCTACAAACGAACGGGAATTATCAAAAATCATATAAGCTTTATAAATACTTACCAGAAACGGACCGTCATCTCTAACATCGCCAAAATCAAGTCTAAAAACTTAAGTGGAAAGATCGAAAAAAGAAAACATCTTAAAACTGGACGAAACTATCACAACTACATAGAGAACTTAGAGACGTGTACCATCATTCAGAAATAGAGGAAATAACCATCAAGATAAAAGATTACACCTACCCCTGGATTGAAGATCGCCTTAAATAGAAGAGAAAACTCATCTCTGTAGGTAAAGAAGCAAAATATAAAAACAACTACAAATCTCCTTCCCCCCTAAAAAATAAGTCAAACGTAAACTTGTTCAACAATCTCACTAATATCAAATTTAGTCAAGAAGAAGTAGAAGTACTGAATATCAGCTACAAATATGCCCTCCCTGCTGAAACAGATCTATGAAAAAGCAATATTGAGTTTGTTCAAAAATATCCCGAATATAAAAAAATAAAAAACGACCTAACCGTTTTTCTAAGAAAAGAACAAAACCTGAAAGAACGCAATATACAAACTCATAATGACAACAACAATAAATCATTTCACTATCATCAATAAAATGTATACAACCATAAAAAATAAATTCATCAAACATGATCTATCATCTATCAAAAAACTGGTAAAGGTGCAGGGGTTGTAATCATGTACAGATCAGATTATATTATAAAGCTCAAGACTTTAAAAAAAAACAATAATTATGCTCTACTCAATAAAAATCCACTTAATTCAATTATACAGAAAACTAAAAAAATAATAAACTCCCTGCCTAAACTCTATAAAAAAGATATACCAATTCGTCCCATCACTAATCAGCAGTGATGGGACACCTCTCCCATCTTCTTATTAACTAAATTCTCTCTAAATATTATATTATATTCCTAAATTTTCTGTGTGCCAAACATTAAAACATAAAACCCTCACTGATTCACATATGGTATCTTTCGATATCACTAATCTTTTCTCTAAAATCCCTATTGATAAAAACTATTTATCTAGTATTCATCATATTTAAAGAAGATTTCATCAATCCTATTACAGTTGACCACTTCATTTTATTGCTTATACACATACTTACCAATAATCAAATCATTTTTAACAACAACTTTTACGTGAGTAAAGATCGCCTCCCTATGGGAATGCCACTCTCGGAAATTTTAACTGATTTTTATCTAGACTAAATAGAGAAAAATGATATAATAAACATCAAAAACCCTTACAATAAATACATCATCAAATAGATCAGATATGTTGATGATTTTATATGTATGGAAGGAAAAGCTCCCAAACCCCAAACATCCATTAGAAATATATGGGGATCGGATAAAGCTGGATAAAAAGGAAATGGATCAAGAAGTCTGAAAATTTGGATTTGAATATAGTAGGAGGAGAACTAAAAGATAAAAATATTTTCAGTAAGCTGGCGGTTTCGGTTATACCGGAATGTGACAAGAGCTTTGTTAATTTAAACGGAATGGCCCCAATTTTAATATTTTTTCTTAATCTACATTGAATTTTCAACAACTTTCATACTGCATTTGACAGGCCTAAACTTAATCCTTTTCGAGGTATGGATTTTTTTCGCAAAAATTATGCAACCGCAGCAACGTTTTGAAAAATCGAATTTTTATAATTCGACTTATGCGATAATGTTCTTCATACTTCATTAACCATTAGTTGAAACATTGACTTTTCAGAAATAGACCCGGCGGGACATTCTTTACTTCTCTTAACTGACCTCTTTACAATTCTTAATTGAATTTTGAAATAAGAAAATTTTAAATGACAAGAAGTGATTTTTTTTAAATAGCACCTACCAATTATTTTTATCTTGTCATATGGAGAATTAATATCTAAGTTAAACGGTATTAGGTTTCCCTATATCTAAAATGTATCCTTTTCCGATTATTAAAGGTTTTTCGAAATCTTGCTGTAAAAGCGATCCTTCGACAATACATTCATTTGTTGTAAATTGGGTTGCCTACTAATTAGTTATCAATTTTGACGTTTGTGTACCTTAGGTTGGTAGATTTCATATTTAGGGTGAAAAATTAATACAGGTTTCATTTGGAAATCGTGTTATCAAGATATTTCATATGTTTTGATCTTGACAACGTTGACAAAAATAGCCGAATTTGCCGCCGCTTAATAGAACAAAATTCAGAAGGTTGCTACAATCCAATTTTATAAGTCATGGGAAAGCAACTGGAGCAATACGAAAAGCTAAACCACATCTCTCTCGTCATGGATGACGAGAACAATGTCACTATGCTTTTAGCTTATTTTCATGCTAATCCAAACGCCTCTCTTCGTACCGCCGTAGCTTATTTGAACATATCTCGTTGCTCAACGCAAAAGATTTTAAGGAAAAACGGATTTCATCCTTTTACATTTTCACCAACTGCAGCGATGCACCCACAAGACGCAGATATAAATTATATATCACAAATCATTATTATATATTATATTATAATTATATTTAAATTTGGATAAACATATCTGTCGTCTGTAATGAGCGGCGAAACGCCAACGGAGAGTTTCTTCCCCGACGCAGCGATAACCGGAAAGCCAAAAAGTATGGTTTTTATTAATTATTTTTTTAAAACGGAAAAACTATACAAAAGATACAATTAACTTCATTTTAAAAAAAAATTAAAGTACTTATTCAAAATTTATTTATTTAAATGATTGTCAACATAAACTGCCGTTTGCACCAGACGGACCATTTCTTACCTTATCGATTGGTGGATTGATGGTCCGGGCATAGATTGACTCACTGGTCACTCATCCACTTTCATCTTTTCGAAGACCTTCCTTCTCGCTGCTGGAAAACGGTGGTTCCGGTAGAGGTTACTTTGAAGGTTCCTCACCAGGTTTCTTCTTCTTGTCCTCCGTTTCTTTGGGTTTGGGAAGGGGCTTGAAAACATGTCTCGTAAACTTGGCGCAGTGTCGGTGGTTAACCTTGCCCATTTCGTCCCAGGAGCTTTGGTTCGTGATCACAATCAATTGTTGTGCCCTTTTGCATCCTCTACTACTACTCTCCAGTTTTTTATATTTAACGCATTCGGCTTTCAATCCTTCCGGAGATTATTACTTTCCCTGCCTCTATCGGTCCCGGAACCCAAACAAGCCAGATTTGATTGGTTTCGGAAGGTTCTTTCTTTGCTTGTGTTACTTGAAGCGTCGCCCAAATTTCCAATTTAAATTTACTTCTTTCTTGACAGCTAAAAAAACATAGGTTAGCTTACTGTAAACAAAGCGACAAAGCATCGTTTACACTGAACGATATTTACTAATCCCTGTTTACACAAATTAATCAATGGTACGTTCATAAACAAACGGCATGTAATATGGTTTTTAAAACCATTTTTAAATTGCATAATAACTTCACTGCATTCTTTAAAATATGCCGTTTTTGAGAGAAGTATGTTTTTTTCTGTTTTATGTCTCGACTTTCACTAAAATCAATTCATGTAGTAAATAAACAGGTTCTTGGCATAAATGAAAATATTAACGAAACTATACAAAAAAGTAATAAAAATTAGTTATTAAAAACTTTGTATATGTTGCGTTGGACAAGTCCAGTAGATATGTCGTTTTATATTTAAAATAAATGAATAACAAAAGCAATATTTAAGTTATTTTTTTAAAATTTGCATGTTTTGTTTATATTTAAAATTATTCGCCACTTCCCCATCCTCCTCTGGCGGTTTGCCATCTGCCTCTTCCACCCCTCCCTCCTCTTCCACCTCTCCATGGTCTTCTTTCACCTTTCCGTTCCCTACTTCCACCTCTTTTCCAATTGTTTAATTAACAAGGTTCTTTCATTCTTAATACAATACTAATATATCACATGTCTTTCATAAATTTATATAAAAATAAGCATCCTCAATATTTAAAGTAGGAGAAAGCATACATCAAATTACGTCAAAAGCTGTTCTATCTCGGTGAACATCCGAGAAGAATTGGAAAATCGAGTCCGAGGAATTTTTGGTGCATTAGATCCAATTCAAATTCGAAATGTAACTATCGGTGGAGTCCAATCAAGAATTCTGACTTGTTTAGAAAGAAATGGAGAACGATTTGAACATTTTCTTTAGTAATTGATCTTAATTAGTAATTTAGTAATTTATGTCCCGGTTAATGAAGTATGTACATTATCGCATAAGTCTAATTATGAAAATTCGATTTTTCAAAATGTTGCTGCGGTTGTATATTTTGCATATGCTATAGTTGCGTTCCTATAACATATAAAATTGGATTGTAACCTTCTGAATTATGTTGTATTAAGCGGCGGCAAATTCGGAAATTTTTCGTTAAATGTCCTGCACGTTCTGGTTACTATTTGTTGGCATCTACCGTGAATAATAAATAAATTCATATCAATTTTGGACTAATTGTTAGTTGCATTTTAGAATACAGTAAGGACTTGACAACGTTATCAAGAACTAAACATGTGAAATATCTTGATAACTCGATTTACAAATGATGCCTGCATTAATTTTTCACCCTAAATATGAAATCAACCAACCTAAGTTACACAAAGTTCAAAATTGATAACTAATTGGTAGGCAACCCAATTTACAAGAAATGAATGTATTGTCAAAGGGTTGCTTTTGCAGCAAGAGCTCAAAAAACCTAAAATAATCGGAAAAGGGTACATTCTAGGTATAGGGAACCCCAATACCGTTTAACGAGGATTTTAATTCTACATTCGGTAAGATAAAAATAATTTATAGGTGCCATTTAAAAAAAATCACTTTTTGTCATTTACACTTTGCTTACTTTAAAATTTAATTTTGTAAAGAATGTACGTAAGACTGCCCCGCCGGGTGTATTTTTGAAAAGTTCAATGCCTGAACTAATGGTTAATGAAGTATGAACATTATCGTATAAGTCTAATTTTGAAAACTCGATTTTTGAAAATGTTACCGCCGGTTGCATAATTTTTGCGAAAAAATTCAATATCTCGCAAGCGATGAAGTTTAGGCCTGGCAAACGTATCACGAAGGTTGTTGAATTTTTCTCTCTCTTTTTGTTCCCTTCCTACCATATTCAAATCCAAATTTTCAGACTTCTAGCTTTATCCGTCCCCCATGTATTTCTAATGGACGGTCTACAGTAATCACCCTGTATATTTTATGTACAAAGTGAGTTTAAATTATTGATACGGATATAATAGAGAATTGGGAATTTTTATTGCGCTTATGTTAGCACTACTGATTTTATAGATTTTTAATTACATAGTACATTACTGACGTACACGGTATTTCCCTCTTGGGTTTTATTTTTATTTTAAAAAAAAATCCTTGGTTATCTGCTTATTTGTTAACTGTTTGTTAAAAACAGCCTAAATTTTATTATTGATTAAATATATCAAGATATTCGTAAATAGATAAAGACACGTAAATAGATCAAGATACTCAGATGATTTAGATCAGTGTTTTTCAACCTTCTTGATTATTTGACCCCTTTACAATGAAAAAAAATCTGTCGACCCCCCCAGGACCGTAATGAAACTATGTCATTGGTTTCAAAGACGGCGCGTAACAAAAATAGAACACAATTAGACAAATTATTAAAAAATAAACAGGCACAGCCTTCTCATTGAAATTGTTGTATTTTTATTGTAGTATAGGACCTACAACCCTTGCTTTTTAGATTTACGTTGCTTTCGACTGCGACCCCCCGAGCAAAACTTCGCGACCCTCCTGGGGGTCGCGACCCACAGGTTGAAATCGCACTGATGTAGATCAAGATATCCAATAATAAATCAGAGGTTATGTTTCGATTTCGGTTTTATTATAGACCTATTTTGTTTAGTAAATTACACCCCCTATGAAATTATATCCTTGCTATCAATTCATGAAATTGCGGTGATCTTTTTTGAAACATTTCTAAGTGCGTTTCGGTTCTAAGTACTCAATTGCTTGTTAGATATTATTTTAAAATGTCCAGTACTACCAACTAAATTGAATGTTACTGAGGTAACCAGAGCATTAATCATTTAAAATCACTTTGTGTAAGTTAATCAGTGATACGAACAAAGATTAAGTTTTTACTCATAGTATATACTCACGAGTAGGGCCCGGATCTTTATTTAAATAAATATTTTCGTATTTAAATAAATATTTTGAGATTTTTGAGGATAAATAAATATTTTGTTTTTTTGGAAATTCTTTCTCATTTAATCTAAATATAATTTAATATTGTTCCAATTCTCTTCTTAAAAAAATTATGTACAAAGAAGACGAGAATATAAATGGAAATAC
>JAWQRJ010004841.1:0-10718 GCA_033557515.1 Diorygopyx duplodentatus
GATTTACTGCGTCATGTGAAATGACGCAGTAAATCATATCGCCATTCCGGAAACTGCAGCGGTCCAAAACGGAAAATTAAAATGATTTAATAGGAACATTCTTCGAATTTTGTGTAACGGACCCCATAGGATCCTTATGAAGAAATGCCCCATTTCATTTTTAAATTTGTTGTAAATTTTGTAATTTTTAACAAATGTCAACCTTTTAGCAAGATTGGATCAACTGTTTAACAAAATTATAGATATAACAAGGGTTAAAAAGATAATATGCTGAAAATTAAATATTTTACACAATTATTACTTGATTTAGAATATGTAGGGTATCGCATTTGCTATGCACTCTATTAAAAACAATGAAAATTGCAAAAATAGTGTATTCAAGCACTTTATAAACATGATTCTTGAAGATACCTGTATATAATGGCAATTTAAGAAATCTTGTTTTCATGACAAATAAAACTTTAGTTAATGAAAGCTTTTGTCTTTTTGCGTATGAAAAGGTATATTAAACGTTGCATTAAGAAATCAAATTACCCACAACTGCAAGTAGATAACTTGATTTCCAAGTATGTAACTTTCAAAATCCATCATAGCTAACAATTAAAATAAGTGAGACCTCCGCGAGCTCGTCTCAAATTATTAAATCGAAGTGATGTAACTTATATTTCAAACATTTTTCTGTATATTGTGTGTAAAATTTTCGAAATATATAACCATCGTAGATCTTTTGAGAAGCTACCAATTTTACTAAAAGTTGGCAGCTTCTTCATATGGTGCTTTTAGGGTTTAAAGCGATTTTAATTTAAGAGTTAAAAGTGGGCAACACCATCACCGATAACGATTTCGTATCGCAACTTTGCAATAATGGAGATGGATTTACAATACAATACAACTCAAACGTTATTTTCCTTTTAGTTCCCACCACAAAATATGTAACTCACAATATCTTGTGCATACATTTTCCTCCAAAAGTACAAACTTTTCCCTCCCCTTTGCTTTTCTTTACTCTCACAGTTTTACCAAGTTGCTTGTCAGATAAAACATCGTTCTCAAAACTGTAAAACGTCCCTTAAATATTTAAACCGCCCCAAGACAGCCAACACGTCCCAACTTGAATTGCCGTTATATAAAGAAAAACTAAGTACAGACCGAATATATACACTGCAGTGCTATATACGTCCACTTTGTGCCATTATAAATTTACCACCTTCGAAAACGTCAGGCGTAAAAACTTAAACTTCAGGCGGATTCTAATGCTTTCAATTCTTCGCATTATGCACTCAGCACTTAAGCACTTATTATTTCAATGGGAGTTGTGTTAATTGCATTGTAAAGATGGGACAGAACATCGTTCGAATTCCATTTCTATTAGATGGGCGAGATGAATGGCGGGCCGACGGACCTGATATTAATGAAGACGTCATGGCCGGAACTGCATTTACATTTCCGTCAAAGACGTATTGTTATGGTTGTTAAACGCCCAGTGGATTTCGGAGTTGTCATCTACAAATTCTACCCTACTACGGCGCCATCTGCTGCAAATTACACAGCATTTGGCCTTAGCATTACGTATTATACAGAGTGTCTGAATCGACTTGTAAAGTCCATTATTGATCATTACGGTGTAGAATGAAGCTATCTTTTAGTCATTCGTTTATTCAATAGATTACAATCAAAAACAAATGTTCAACTCCTTAGCTGATCATCCACACAGAGAAAGATTAAACCACATTTGACGCAATTACGTAAGACAGTACAAATGTAGATCAACCTTAAAAAACAAAAAATATGGATGGATATCAAGATAACAGATATTTGTATTTCAAAAACTATTGAATGATGCATCTATTTTTAGTTTAGATTGAATTTTGATGCCGCCGTATGTACAAATTGCATATGGCGTCCAAAAACTAGCCCAGTGTAGATTACAGATATTTCAAGCTTTAGAAAAGTGCGTCACATTGACAAAGTAGTAACCTTTTAGAATGAGTCAACTTTGCAATTTGACGGTTCAAAGTTGATTTTGCTCACAGCACCACCATCAAAGTTGGCACTAAAATACTACAATTAGCAGCATCGTCTAATTGTCACATGTCTAATTGTACCCTTACGTTTCGTGGGTCATTCAGTATATTTAAACTGTTTAGTTTTAGACCACTAGTTTCACCTTTCGTGCCTTTAAAGCATAGCTTAAAACGCAAGTTTAATTTAGTGAAACGTGAGTATACAGGCCTTCATTCTGTAGATCACATTCATTATTTGATATTTCCAGTACAACAGCTTTAATGGAATAATTTTGCGAATTAACGCGAATTAAAATTTTTGTCGTAAAACGAAATTACATAATACCATGTAAATAATAATAATATATTGGTAATATATTATCCGATAGAATTATGCAGCGAAGTTTTATTGTTTTATATTTGAGAATTTATCCACTCATTTACATATTCATTTACACATTTATAACCAAATTAAATAATTCGACACTTTACAAGTAATATAAATATATAAATATTGCACAGTAGTTTATATCTCTTTTTCGTTTCATACTATCAATTTAAAGCCAGCTTCTCTAATGAATTTTAAAACCAGAATATTGTCGCATTTTCATGAACACCCTTAGAATTTTATTTTCAAAATGAAATCAACTTTTGTACTTGAAAGTTGCATTTACATTGGTGAGGTCAAAACGCAATTATGTTTTATAACATTAGGATCGTCATTAATCGATGCGATTGTGTGTGAAGGTTTTCCCTTTTCCTGTTTTACCACTTTTTATGTACAAATAGGCCACTGTTCTGATGAAACACTTGTTGTGTGATAACATCGCTTCTACAGGACGTGATCGCTTATACAAATAAAGTGTCCAAGCGCATGAATAAAACTTAATCGGAGTAGTGAAAGCTATAAAAAGGATCCACTTTCGGTCTTTCAGCATATTATATCAAGTTTCTATTTTGAGAAAGAAAATAAAAAAATTTGAGTAGAATCGTACATTATTTTTGAATCTATTTGATATAGAATTTATTTCTTTATTCGGTCTTATAGAAAATATGACTACTATTATTACCATACGGTTCCACAAGAAAAATATTGAATAAAATCAAAAATGAAGTCTTGGAATAGAAGGCCATGGATATTTAATTCTAGTAGGTAGGCCAAGGAAATAATGTTGACGGTTGTGTATATTAGATGTTTATCAACTTCACATAAAAAAACGTGTTAACGAAATAAAAAAGTCTAACGAAAACCATCTTCAATTAATCTTTCATTCCACAGCTGCCGGTACAATCGGAGTTTTGGATCATACGGTGTTAGCATTATTGTCATAAATATGTAAATTCGAAAATTTTCTGACAACGACTTTTTAAGAAACCACATGTACATTTTTAATAAGTACGTAGTTTTATTTTGTAAACAGTGAATTCATTAGTAAATACAACAGTAGTATCGATTGTAGTAAACTAATTAATATTCCCTGGTCTGAAAAAAAAGATTTTTTTTCCGAGCAGAAGTATTTTCCGAACTAACATTTTTCCGCTGTGATGAAGGTGACATACAATCCTGCTCGAGGAATTAATTTTTCTCTGTTTATTTCGTTTAAAAATTACAGCCATTGACGATTGACCACATGGAGTATTACGGCTACAGTTTTTTATGGAAAAACATAATTTTACAGGTGATTAGAACCCTGTTGGCGGTACGTTCTAAAATTATTTAAATTTTATGTACAGGTGTTCCAAAAACATAAAACGTATTAAAGTTATAGTTTTTTAAATGGAATACCCTATATATTATTTCATTTTTACCAAGCTTCATAAGGTTTCCCTCACCTAAACCTAACGATTTTTTAAATATTTGAAATTTTGTGGAAATCTAGTAATACTGTTAATAATTTAAAAACAGAACATTTATTATCCCTTTCTACATCAAATTCATTCTGATGTATACTAATTGATTACAATTCTTCTCCCCGATGTCAAAAGAACAGATAGATATGGTGTTTATTCTTGGATAATGTCTGCAAAACTGCTTACTGGCTTCGGATTTATGCTCAAAGATGCTCAAAGATCAATCACCCAAATAAAGCCGTTTTCGAAAGACTCAATTGACAAAGTGGAAGTGTGCAGGACGCAAAATACACAAAAAGGAAATGTGTGACAGGAAACGAGGAAATTGAATTGCGAATGATTGCTTCTGTAATCGAAAATCCCTATACAGGTCAAAACCAAGTTGCGCAAAATACCAACATTAGCCAAGCAAGCGTCTTAAGAATTATTCGAAAACATAATTCACCAAGAATTTTCTGAAAATGATTTTGCGAAACGAGTTGAATTTTGTATGTGGGTGTTAGACAAAGTTGCAGAAAATGAAAACTATTGAAGACTATGAAAACATTTTCACAGCAATGGATCAGTTAAACAGTCATAATTTTCATTTTCATTATTCTGATTCCAATCCGTATGAATTTAGAATAATTAATAATCAGCACAGAGATGGTCAGTGAAGGTGTGGGAAGGAATTTAAAACACCATTTAAATGGAGTATTGTTTTTAGATTTTTTGGATGGAGCTCCTTCACACTTCCATCATGGAGTCCGATCATTTTTAAATGTGTATTTTGAAAATCGTCGGATTGGAGGAAGTGCATACAAAAATTGGCCACCAAGATCATCGGACTTAACTCTTCCGGATTTCTTTTTATGGGGATACGTAAAAGGAATCGTTTATGACACGCCTCCGACAACACCAGATAATATGAGAGAGCGCATTGGAGAAGTCTTCCAGAGCATAAACTCTGAAGTGCTAACAAATGGTACTGAGAGTTTTAAAAAGGGGGTACGGTTTTGTTTAGACTCGGACGGTCGTCATTTTGAACATTTATTATAATGTATTTCCAACATTTACCATTATTTTATTCACAGCTTAAACTAGTACCTACGTAATATTTACAATATTGTTAATAACTTGGGGTTTGTAACAAGCAATTCTGACTTGTCAAAATGCCATAGGTCAGCTAATAAATATCATATTTGTTAATATCAGTTTGCATTCTAAAAAATGTGCATTTTCCATCAAACCGTGAAGAGTTAGGTATAGGGAAGCGCAATAGTATTTGATAGACAATTAAATTTTAGACCTATTTTTAGCATAAAATACAGGGCGTTCCATTTAAATTAAACAGGTCATTACGATTTAAATTCGTCACTATTTAGACTTTATTTTTGGAAACTTTAGGAATGTTTTCGCCAGTTTGTCAAGAAATGTAATCAATTAGTACACATCAGGGTGAATTTAATGTAAAAAGGGATAATAAATGTTCTGTTTTTAAATTGTGGACATTATTACTACATTTCCACAAAATTCCAAACATTTAAAAAACCGTTAGATTTAGGTGAGGTAAACCTATATATGAACATTGGTTGAGGGAGGATTACATACATAATTTGGTAATAGAGGGTTACACCTATGCTTCTCGTATTGGCAGATCAACTCATATTCATGGAGGTGTGGCTATTTGTTTGAGTGATACGATTTAATAATAACCAAATTTACCTCAGTATTAGATAAATTAACACATAAAGAGGGCATCGTGGTGACAGGTGACTTTAACGTACATTTTGAGACGAAATAATGCACTAATATTAGCGAATTGCACAATACAAAATATATTATTACGATACAGTATCAAAATGACAATACATTTTGATACTGCCATAAGACATAGCAAGCTGCTTTGACATATTTAACAAAACTAACAATGCCCAATTTCTGACGATTGTTGATAAGATTGATTTATTTTTATGTCTTTTTTTGTTGGTACTGTCGAAAAAGGTCACTGAAAATCTTTTTGCCTGCTTCTTGATTGTCAAGTACGAAGTTTTTAGTTTATTGATATATATCGAATTTCTCCAATTTCATAAATTTTATTTTTTAGTGTTCATTTTTGCAATAAAGCTTAAAACCATGATATTTTTGAATAGAGAATGAAAATACCTTTCAAATGAGGTATCAAAAACCTATATAATTTGGTGGTTGCAACTGTCATCCGCAGTATGTGATTTCAGAATCTAAAATTGAGGTATTTCTACATTTGTTTGACATCTGTGAAAATTTGAAGATAATGAATTTATTCCATTTGGCTGTTTCACATTGTATATTAATAATGCACACTACTGTGCATTTACATCACCAATAAAGATTATTAAATTGATTTACGCGAATATAGAGCTGGTTAATTTCTATGGACTATTTACTTATTTCTTGAGAGCTTTCGCTCTATCGAAATCTTTTATACTCTGGGTGACTATAAATTATTGGCATTTTGATGTTTAATTTATGAACGTGGTTTTACCATAGTAAATGAACTGTAGTGATTAATTTTTGAAGGGGATTTCAAACCTCCAAGCTGTAAGTCGTCTTATTTTCATCGTTGTTACCTTATTTATTGCATATGTTATCATGAATAAAAGAAAATTGATGATAGCAAATTTCAAAACATAACTATCTTGCCATTTACTCATGGCCGTGTATTCCAAAACTTTATTTTTTATTTTATTCAATATTTTTCTTATGGAAACATTTAGATTTTTTACATGATTAAATAACGAAATATTTTTTTATATAATCGGTTAAAATAATGCACGATTCAATTCAAAATAAAAAAAAGTGCCTGTAATTTTAGGAAAAGGCGGAAATAGATTTGTTATATAGTCAAATCTATTTTATAACTTTCATTGCTCTGATGAAGTGTTATTAAAATGTTTACCTTTTATCTTCTCAATTTTTTTACTTATGGTATATTCAAGCACTGCCAACAAGATATACCTCATGTACAAATGTATTCATGGGAATGCCTAGCAGCAGGGGTAATATTAATTTATTATATCAGAAAATATTTGCTTTTAATTCGTGATTCTTTTATAAAAAATCTTATGGACGCCATGAGAATAAAATATTATATTTTTGTACAGAATACATTTTTTGCGTAATTGTAATACCTGGTTCTGTAATATAAAAGAGTAATTATACATAAATGTTACAGATGATACAGACTACACAGACGGTGCTAACAGAGAAGATGAAGAAGAAATCTTACCTGATATGGGAATAGAGATAGAGGTAGAAGACAAAGATTCAAAAAAACTATCGAATACTTATGCAGCCAAGAAGACTGTTGCGCAAGGTTTGTATTATTTCAATTTCCATCGCAGCTTTTCATTTTATAATGTACTAGATGTTTCCGTAAAGGTAGCCAACTATCGGGTGCTAATACTACAGCTAAAAATAATACTATTTGGCCTACGTTTTTATACATGCCGAATATCGATAATCATGTTTTACTTGTATGGTCTACAAAGTCTACAAGAGAAACTTTTGTTTCTCTACGTTTATAATTGCGGAATATTGCACGGTTGTACCTGGTAGTAGAAAAATAAAAGGATTAGGGGGAAGAATTTAAATCATCAGTTAAAACTAGGGTTAGAGTGAAAGAGCAGATTGTTTTTATTTTTTACACATTATGTTTTGGGTGGAAAAACAGAGAGTGCACAATTAGCACACTCATTTCTGAATTTCACCATTTGAAGTACGTGTAAATTGACATTGTTATATATATTTTTATTTATTATTATTGTGAGTTTGGGTATTTCAATAAATGTATTATTATTATGATTATTGTGCCAAACTATCAGAGTAGGATTTATTGCAGTTCACCTTTTTGGATTCTTTTTTACTTTAAAATGAATTCTTTGCCAACGTCGCAAAAGCACACCAATTTCGGGAAAAAGGAAACCTTAACGCCATACAATTATTGCTGCAGTAGTTTTTTCCTCTGAAAATCCCTCAGTTTTCCTTTACCTGCATATTCATCAAAAATCAATTATTATTTAATGGCAAAAGGGAACAGAATACCTTTGTATCTACAACAGTGAAAAACCTGAAAAACGAAGCTATTGAAATGGGTGTGGCAAAATTGCGCGTAAACGGGAAAAAGGGCAGGCTAACGGAATGTACTGTAGAATAAAGTGGTGCGAACTTGACCGACGGTTAATTAGAATTTGGCGCCACGGGGAAAGCTCTCGTCGTTTGTCGAAAATATGGCGCCTCTCAAAAAGTCCATTACGCACAAAGGGCAATGGGATTACAGGCCAGCGCGCGGACGCAAAGTTAATAATTGCATTTCCCGTCCAATGTTAAAAATCGAATTACCGGTAGGGAAGTGCGGCCGGCACGACGCTGTCTACCTGTCGACAAATTGGTAATTACACGTGCCGGTGAAAATTCACATGTTCCAATTGCTGCCGGATCCACGCACTGTACCCATGACGTGAACGGACATCCTAGCATGTAATTCGATCCAGTTTATTATTATTTACTTAGTCCCGGCTGTGTTACTTCATATTACGGAAGATTTGCGAAACCTTGGAATAAACTGGGGCACAATAAGTGCGACCGGAGTATATATTTTAATATTTAATTACCTAAAAGAGAAAAAATTACTAGGCACTTATTTTATTTTTATCTACTTTACAGATAAAAAAATTATCTGTATCTGCTTTAACAAATATTGGATTGCATTGAGTTATTTTTTGTTTAATTAAGTTTTGCGTAATTATTTCTAAGAGTAGTTTCGCAATCATGAAATTGGGTGTAAATTGTAGATTTGACCATGCAGTTTTACTTTTTCAAATTTGTCATTCCCTTGATATGCTATTTATTCGCGTTGCATTTTTTACAGCTTAACATGGACATTTTTGTTCTAGGTATGATGGATATTGCTTTAATAACGGCGAACGCAAATCAGCTACGTTATCTTATTGAATTCAATAGCAACAGCTCCACTTTCTACGTCAACGCTGTCCTGATAACGGTGTCGTTGCTCCTGCAGGTCGCCGTAGGGATATCCTTGATATTCAAGGGTCGGCTGGACCTTAAGGGCATGTCCAAGGAGAGGAGCGCCAAGACTATAAACAACTACGTCGTCGTCGGCATTTTCTTGGTTACCATAATTAACGTTTTCGTGGCTACGTTCACTGTAACTGGACATGGCAACGGGCCAAGCGCGAAATAGGCTTATACGGCATAAGTAAAATTAAGGAGATTGTCTCCAACGGTGCCAGACCCATAGTTAAGTAAATTGCTTAGTTATTTAGGGATAATTGGCAATTAGTGTTAACAATAGCGATGCGCACGAATTGCTCGTAAGGGTGTCCTTTTATTTATTATTATGAGTTCAGGATAATCAATAGATAGTGCTGCCAAAATATATGTATTGTATAATCATTTTCCAAGTTTTCTGTAATCCTTGCAGTTGTGTTGCAATTTTCATCAGGTTGTAGTTTCTGTTATTTAGTCGTGCTCATTTATATCAACATAAAGAAAATTAAAGCGACTTGTAAATAATTAATACTACAGTTTAAAGTTCTAATTCTTTATTAAGAAAAATCATTGATCCAAATAAGAAATTATGTAATATATGAATCTCTATTTTCTAGATATTGATTTTGATGTATAGTAGTAAATAATTTTGAAATATTAGGAAATACTGTAATTACTAAAGATGTTAATAAACACTGAAGTACACAATTGTTTCAAATCGTACTTTTTTCACATAACAAAATAGTTAAATAAGTAAGCACATTAAAAAAAAAGAGTCGTCTTAGTTTTCATAGTTGCTTTTTTATAATAATTGAAATGTAAATATTGTAAATAATTCTGAATATTAATTATGTCACACTATTTAAAATTGCTCTACATTTTCACTAATTCAGAAAAGGAGTTGTGTTATATGAAATTACATGAAAATTGGCAACATTGTTTATAAAAGAAATAAAAATTGATAATTTAAAGAGTCATTAATTTGAGATATATTAATTAATATTACTTTATTTATATGGTAAGCTTATATGTAGTTCTACGATGCAAAATTAAATATTAACGTTGGGAGGTAAGTTTTAGAACACGATGTCTACTCTCTAAATGTGAATATAAAAAGTATGTTAGTGTGAAATACGAAAGTAGATCATATGTTTTTGGTAAGAGTATTAAGTTTTATGAAGTTTAGTTTGTTAAAATATATATGTGCTATTAGTTATTTTTTACTTTAAACATCACAAGAGTTTTTTGTAGTGTGGACAAGTTAAATAAAATTTCTCCAAAATAAATAGTTACAGACCCACGCAATTTTCAAAAAATAACATTGTAAAGATTTTAAAATTGTTATTGTTAATTGAGCACTAGAATTTGATCGAATTGCTGTCAGTAGCTGCTGTGGTATATTAAGCAGTATGTATTTTACATATCATGTACATTGATAAAAAAAAATTGCAGATCTAATTACAGCCTTATAACATGAAAATTGAATGTTTTTGTTGTTTATTTTCATCTGTTGTGACGATTTTGAACCTTCTTTTGCATTTCAATTTGTGCACTTAATTTCAAACTTTCACGATCACGAGCCCAACACTTCCTTTCAACATCGCCCCTATGGGCACGATGAGTTAAAATAAAATAAAAACCTATTAAACTACCATGACAGTTACCGGGTTAAAAATTATCCCTACCATAACGATAAATCGGCAACAATATAACAACGTAATAAATTTAAAATACAGCTTTTGGCTAATTCCTCTGCATTTAAGTTCACGTAAATATACCGTATTTTCAATTGATGGAGTCTGTTACGTTTTGAAAGTCGTTCCTTTTAGTTTACAC
>JAWQRJ010004842.1:0-10718 GCA_033557515.1 Diorygopyx duplodentatus
AGGCAAACGGTGCGAAATCTACGCACATTACCTTTACGCTCCGAAAAGGTAAGTGTCCGCCCGTCATGATGGACAATATTCCTATCCCTCAGAAAGATGGCGTCAAATACTTAGGGCTGCATCTGGACAAACGACTGAATTTTGCTAAACACGTATGGACAAAACGTCTCCAACTAGGACTACATTATCGCAAAATGGTCTGGCTTTTAGAATACAAATCGCACCTGACAATGAACAACAAACTTCTTCTTTATAAGTCCACGTTAAAACCTGTTTGGCTGTATGGAATACAATTGTGGGGATCAGCCAGTCCTGAAGCTGCAGCGCTTCCAGTCTAAGGTGCTGCGGGAAATCTGTGGAGCACCATAGTATGTGCCGAACAGTGCTATCCACCGTGATCTTCAAATTAAAATTGTCAAAGAAGAAATCTCAATCCACAGTAAAAAATACCAAGACCGCCTAAAAATCCACCCAAACGATCTAGCCCAAGAGCTTCTTATAGTGCCAAAAACCAAGAGACTCAAGCAGGACCCGCTAGATCTTCTGGAGAGAAAATAACTACTTCACCGTGGTGAACTATAGCCTGACGTGTATGTATTGTGACAAGTTCTTAGACACTCGAAATAGAAGTTCTGCCACTGGGCAAAACTTCACTATGTCCCTTATTCACTGTCAATTATTGTTACTTATTGTCCGTATGTTGATAGATTGTAATAAAGCAAGGAAGTTAATAAAAAAAAATTAACAATTTTACTGGGTGACATCACTTATTTTTTTATGTCAAAATAGAACCTTATGTTTGAATTTCCAGTTTTTAGCGGTACAAATAATAACTAATCTTAGTTTTAAGTTCCAGAGAAAACAATTTTTAAACACGTTTTTATTTTTATATATTCACCTGTGCAACTTCTTTATCTTCATCCTGCATTCTTTGTTCTTTTATTGTTCGCAAACATTCATCTACATTCTCAAAATCGGGATTCATCTCTATTAATTTCTCCAACGTAGCTTTTTCTTGCAATCTATATTCGATAAAAAAAGATTCTTCAGAACTATTTTTTGTATTATTGTACAATTTTCATTAATACTTATTCAGCCTTGTAGCAATATTAAAAGCTGCTAGTTTTTGATTTAGAATATCAAATGGAAAGCTAAGAACATAACAAAATGATACTAACTCGACAGCACACGATATGGCCTCATTGTCATCGGTGTCGACAAATTTTTGCACGGCCGTCGTAAGGAGCTTAACAGAAAGTATCGACATCTCGGATGCGCGTTCGTGGTTATCGAAATATTTGGAGATGACGTCTTCGACTCTGCTCGCCCACTCTCCGACCTGAAGCGACGAGAAAATAACAATATTCCTTAACCGACAATTCGCACTTACTTGTCCGAACTCGTTCTCGCCGATGGGCTTCAGGTTCAGCTTGCCTCCCTTGTCCTTCAGGCTGCAGCTGACCAGCTTGAACATGGTCGTGTGGTTGGCGACCCTGTCCTCGTACTCGTACCCCATCCGGATCGAGTTGAAGAGCTGCGTTTCCGAGTAGTACTTCACGATCAAGCGGATGCACGGCTTGAGGAGTTCGCAGCCCGCACGCTCCTGCTTCTCCTTGGCCTGCCGGATCAGTTGCTCGGCGCGGACCCTGACGTCGGCCATCGCCTGCTCCTTGGCGTTCTTCTCGTCGTAGTCGTGGTCTGTTTCCGGGCACTTCAGAACTATGTCGGCGAACATCAGCGGACGGACCGTCCGCAATGGGACCGGCGTGATTTTGAAGGACTTGTTGACTATGTGGAGGACGCCGACTCTTTTCTCCTGAGATTCGCCCTCGCACAGAGACGTAGCGACGGAGCTACCTGGTTTAAAGCAAATATTAATAGGATATTAAACATTTGCAATTGACAAAAACAAACAGTAGCTCTGGATATACTAGATGAAGAAATAATAAATCCTTAACAACAGTTATACATACCCGGTTGTGTCAGCCATGGTCCGTGCGCCAATTTCATTTCAACGATGTCGCAATCATGCTCATGTCCCCAAACTATCAGATTTATAAATTCCGGAATAACTTCTGTGGGTATGTAATTCTTGGCACCTCTGTTTGCACGGTTTTGGTGAAGCACCAGGATATGAAACCAATCATCTTCTTCTGGTCGTAACATTGATACCTGACAGATGATAACACAATAATTTATTAAAAAATTAAAGATATTTTTTTTAGAATCATCCTGCACTACACCTTTTTTTCACAAAATAATCTGGCCAATCGTCGATCTGGAACATGCGATAGGCCGTACAAAGCGACCTTCGTTGTACCTTTTCTCAATAAAATTGGTTTTATTGAAATCTCAGTAATGTCAGTCCATTTACCAAAATAATTTACGAGGCCACTCGATGATATTATATCTAAACCTGACACCTGCATGTCACCTAAAATATATTTTTTTAAATATAAAATCACTTCCCACGACATCTCTCTAATTTACCTGCCGGGTTATCGTGATTTCCGTGTATGGAAAACACAGGGATGGAAACGTTCAAATTCGGATCCTCGAAATTGACCATAGGGTTCTTGAGGTGTCGAAAATTTTCGCTAGGGTCTGACAAAAATTCAATGGCAACTGGTCTGTCTCCTAAACAATATCTAAATATTTTAAAATTACGATATTCCGTCAAGAAAATTTACAATTAAAAAATTATTAATTACCTTTTTAGCAAATCTGTGCATTTGTATATTGTATGATTGCTCGGTTGCACATCATGGAATAAGTCTCCCGCTAACAGTATCATATCTACCTCCTCTTTTGCTGATATTTGTAACATTTCCTCAAAAGTACGGAATGAATCTTGTGCTACACGGAAATAACCAAAAAGTCAATAATCACACTGTAATGAAATTCAGTGTAATCAGGTATTCATAAGGTATAGTAGCAAAATATTTATTTATTAAAATATAAATGTATTGCATCTGCAAAGGTCACAAGATATTGGACAGCTCAGATACATTCCTTAAGCTAGTGATGCACTACAAAAAAATCATCAACAGTGTAACAACACAATTTAATTCGATAACTCCTAAATACAATTTTAAATTTTCTTATCTCTTCTTTGAAAAAAAAAACATTTGTCCGACTTTTTGAAAGGGATTCCTAAATTGGAATCTCACTATTGCCCAGCAGAAGCACATCAAAATTGAATTTATATTAACAAAACAGATCTATATCATGCTTATAAAATAGTTTGGGATGAAAAGAATATTAAACCCGTAGTATTAAGTAGGTTTAAGTCGGAAATGAAAAAAAAATAGGTACACATTCCTCTAAAAAAGACTAATGTGATATCTGCTTTGGGTATAATACTTGTAACGTGGAAATTGAACCATACAGCGCCCACATCAAACGAAAAACTGAAGCGTGAGAAGCCAAAATAAAAGATAAAAAGGAATGGTGAGTCTGCAATATTTATTATGGACGTCCAAACGGTGAAGTTGGCACCTGTATTACACGCTTCATCCATATATTTTAAAACAAAATTAATATATAGTTCATAATTTTACAATATTTGACTTAGTTACATGGATTGCTTTTGTTACCTCTCATATGAAGGAGAAGACGACCTGGAAGCTAATATTTTTTATAGTATTATCACTAAGTTCCTTGATCAATTTTTATCAAACACACTTTCACCAAAGATATTATGGTTGATATCGTTTACAACGATATTGGATATAGCGATGTATCGGTTATAGCATCGAAATGTTAAGGTCCCGATATAAACTACATTGTAGATGTATGGTTTATTACGATGATCGGATATTGCGATGGAACTGATATAACGATCCAAAAACGGACCCTTATTTGATACCAATTATCGTATATAACGATGACCACGATGTGTGTTTTCCATTCGGGTAGAGTGAAATAGAAAGTATCTACGCACTATATGATATCAAAAGTCTCGAGGTAACGGTTGCAAATGCCTTTATCTACTTATCTATCTAACTTACCTGAAAAGGGACTTTGATTTTACTATTAGTGGCTAATAACACAATAAGATATAATTTTTGACAACGTAAAAGCTTTTTATTAAAGCCGCAATAAAAGTAATTGCGGTGTAAGTAACCATGAAAAAGAAAACTATGAAAATTTTTTTTTAGAAAGAATTAAAAAAATAATTAAAAACTTACAGTGGAAAGGTGAAAATCTTAAACGGCGGGTTACAAACGTGGAATTACATTACACGTGGAACAAACAGATTAAAAATGTTGTGCACACTAACGTGGTTTTTGGTGGAAACGTAGAAAGGAAACGTGAAACAGGTTTTTAGAAAATGTGACAAACGAGATCACACGAAAGTCGAAGTTCAAATTTAAAATTTTAAATAAATATATGGAAGCGACAGATGCTCAAGATTAAAAGTGAAAATAAAATCGAGTGTAGTGGTTGATTATCGAATTTTACTTCCTCATTGAGGAGGAGTCTTTTGTTGTGTTTGTGGTTTTCAATTTCCAACTGTTCTAAAAGATCCATCTTCCGTCCCTTTTCAACCTCGCGTAAAACTTTAATGTTTTAGTAGTTTATTTTATGTCCAGTTTGTAGAGTATATTTAAATAAAGTTGAGCTTGGTTTAGAATTATGTTCTTGGATACGTTTACCAAGTTTGCGCCCGGTTTGCCCTACGCATAACCCTTCACAGTTATTACAATTAACTAAGTATATTCCGTTTTTTTCTAGGGTGGAAATTTTTGGTTTATGATTGGAAAACATTTTAAAAAGTATATTTGCTTAAAAGTGGGAATTATATTATATTTCTTGAAAATGTTTGTTGATTTTAAATTTGTGTTATTAAAAGATAAAGGTTTATAAATTATTTTGTTATTAGAATTTGATATTCCTGTTAAGATAATTGGATTAGTATTGGGAGTGTACAAAGGATCCTTTTTAGTTAGTTGTTTGGGTATACTTTTATTTATGATGTTCTTATTGAAGCCGTTATTTTCAGCAAGATTAAATATATAATAGATATAGTTTATAACAATATTGAATATAGCGATGTATCGGTTATAGCGTCGAAATGTTAAGGTCCTGGGTAAACTACATTGTAGATGTATCGTTTATTATGATGATCGGATATTGCGATGGAAGTGATATAACGATCCAATAACAGACTCATATTTGATACCAATTATTGTATATAACGATGAACGGTGGTCAATTTCTCTAGAGAGCTCTCGGGGAATTACGGAAATGTGTAGAAACGGCACAGTGGTGGTGTTCAGTTTAGTGCTTAATACATCCTCGAACCGCGAACAGCGTCAGCATAAAAAAAATTGCAATGCCAAAGCGCAAAGTATTTACTATTGCGGAAAAAGTCGCGTTTATTTGGCGTTTAGAAGCCGGAGAGTCGAATGTTTCAATAGCAAAGGAATTCCATGTGCGTACAGTATTTATTACTAACAATACGAATTTTCACGAATATTTGTACTCTATAGATGTCATAGTCAACCATACCATTTATAAAAATCGTGAAAAGATACTGAACAAGATACTGGGCAGTGTCAGTTTGTTAAGAACAAAAAAATTAAGGACTTGTAATCAATCTGAAATAGATAACACTTTACTACAATGATTTAAAATCCAAAGGAGCCACAATGTTCCAATAAACGGCCAAATATTACAAGGTAAGGCTGACGATTTCGCTAGACAACTGCAACTTGACGATTTTAAATGTACAGTTGGATGGATTCGACGATTTCGAAAAAGGCATAATATAATTTTTGAAATTAAAGTTTAAAATTAGTGGCGAAGCAGCGGACGTTCCCGAAGGGGTATGCGGCGACTGGTTATCTACGGTGTGGCCTAATTTAAGGAAAGGATACAAAGACAAACAAATATTTAACGCGGACGAAGTTTAAAGGCGAAAAATGTGTCGGAGGTAAATTGTCAAAAGAACGATCGAGTATTCTAGTAGCGGCCAATATTACATGATCTGAGAAAATTAAACTTTCGATTATTGGCAAAGCAAAGCGGCCTCGATGCTTTAAAAACGTTAGGTCCCTACCTGTTGATTACGAAAATAACCCAAGAGCTTGGATGACATCAGTATTATTTGAAAAAATAATCAGACAATGTCTGATGTCTATCTTTAAACAAAAAAAGAAAATGCTACTGCTAGTGGATAATTGCCCGGCTCATCCAAACATACAAAACTTTAAAGCAATTAAGCTTGTATTTCTACCATCTAATACGACTTCAATTCTTCAACCGATGGACCAAGGAGTTATAAAATCTTTGAAAACTCAGTTTAGAAAGCTGCAGATTATGAAAATTTTGGCAGACATTGAAACTGCAGGCTCTATACCACAAAAACTGAATATTTTTGAAGCTATTCTATTGATTTCTAAAGCTTGGGATCGTGTTTCATAAAACACTAGATCAAATTGTTTTGCACATGCTGGGTTTTATACAAAAGGAAATGATTTTTCCGAAGAAGATGATCTTCCCCTAATCGAATGGCTGCGACGTCAAGAGAACAATTTGGTGTCAGAAGACTTACCTCTCGCCGAATGGGTTAGCATGCTACCTCTAAATAATTTAGCTACAATTGAGAATTGGTAAAACTTTACGATTGTAGACGAGAATATTGCAACTGAGGGTAATATGACAGAAGAAGAAATTTTAAAACACCTGATTCCACAAGATGTGGAAGTTGAAATAAATAACGACGATGGGAAGCTTGACGAATTTGAGCCGCCATCTATAACGGAAGCGCTTTCCGCAATCCAAATCCTTCGGAACTATTTCGCATTCAATCAAGATTCGAAACAAGCAAACACAGAATCCGCCATTTCCCATTTAGAAAAATGAACCGAAGTCAAATTCTTGGAAAGCAAACGACTACATCGACAAACGAAATGATCGGATTTTTTTGATAAAATATAATAGTATACATAATCTGTATGTAATATGTACTACAAATTCTTTTTGTAAAACGTAATAGTCCATATATAATACGTTTTTTCTATCAATAAATGTTGATTTTCTTTATTTATAGCGTGTTTTTTTATAGCAATCTACTGTTATAACCATCAAATTCTTCCGATCCCTTCACCATCGTTATAAACGATATCTACTGTATGCTTATTATAGGTTGAGCTAAATTGAACTTTTCAGGTAAAACTAAAATTTATATGAGAATATACTGAAATTTAAAGCTTATTATAGGTTAAGTTATAATATATATATAAACTGAGATATTAACACTGAAAGTCCCAGCGGAGCTCGGAGTACCTAATAGAACATTGACTATTAATGTACTATTAAGTACTCCGATACTATTTATTAATGTCAATAACTTAACACAGTTTTCCCTTACCAAGTTTTCTAAGCCACCTTCAGCTACTTTTTTAGCATTTTCCTCCCTTTGTTTCTGCCGTTCCAACCGAGCGGTTTCACGTCTTTGTTGCTTTTCTTCCTCCTTTTTCTTTTTCAGCATTTCAACCTCCTTTAAAATGTCTTCTTTGAACGGACATATATTCGGTACCTGAATGACCTGCTGTTTCTTGCCTTTCGGGTTTTTCTTAGCATCTCTCCACTGTTTTTTGTTATGATCTCGAACCTTCTTCTCCACTTTATATCTTAGACGCGCTTTCTGTCTCTTCGATTGCTTTTCTAGTAAACGTAAATGATTAATTTTTGCGTAATGCAATAATAATCTTAAATGTACTCACTTAGCTTAAATTTAGCCATTTTAAAGCTATTTTAAGATGAAAGCGTGGTTTTGTTGTCAAAAGTATAGGTTATGTTTTGGAAGGCAGCGACATCTATTGACTTTAATGGTTAGGATGCGGATGTTATTACAATCGTTGACATAACTTTCAAAATCTGTTAAGAATTATTTTAAAAACAACGATATCAGTTGTTGTTAGACAAACCTATCGTTATTACTGATTTTTTTTATATAAAAAAGTTAATTCGCGCCTTCCTGTCATAATCGGTTGGTAGCCTTGAATGGCCATAAATAAGCCGTAAAAAAACTCAAAGTTATTTGCAAGACGCAATTTAGGAAAATTCAATTAACAAATAAATAATTACGTTCTAATTACGCAGTTTTATTTCAAACTTTCGATTAATAATTGCCGCAGTGAAAAATGCAAAAATCCCTAAACGATCACAATTTGCATTTTAAATTTCCAACTAAATATGACAACAACAGCGCAAGTTTACGATTTTTTACGATATTACCGCGAATTAACTATGCCCCGTCTATAAATACCCGCGATTTCCTTGAAAACTAGCGCGTAAACAACGACGAAGAGAAAGCGTGTAGTGCTCGTTTAGTTGGTAGCAAACGGCGCTGTCACATAACCTATCTTCGGCGTATATTTTTGACATTTCGTGCGAAAGTCGCGAAAATGGTTTATTTAAAGTGTCGAGATTCGATATAGCGCACGTTTTTATGGCCGACCGGACGGATTTTCGCCCCTTGTAGTGCTCTAGGACCGAAAAATGGCCGTGGCCAGTTGGATGCTGGGCAAACGTAGTTTACGACCCAAATATAGTCGCAGTAAGTTTGAATTTGTGTTCAATTAATCACCGGGCCACCAAACCTAACTGGGCTCTCTTCGCAGGCCAACAATCGAATTCCGAGGATTACGTGAAATTGGATCTCGAAGCAGGTTAGTTTAACGTTGCGTTAAGTTCGTTACGTACGGAGTTGTAATGGAACTCTATAGGAATATTGGGAAGAATAAACCTAGTTTATATAATTCTTTATCTCATGAAGCAAGAGATGTTATTGCTTTATGTGAAAGTTGGTTATGTCTCGATTTAATAGAACCAGTAGATCGGGTAGTTTTGAAGTTTGCACATTGGGTTTGTTTGTAGGTCGCTTTTTTCGGTTTTTTTTTGGTGTACTAAAAAAACTTACAAGTGTGAACTTTTTAGCACATACTTATTTATATTTTGAGCACACTTTAAAATGTTTTCAGCCCGAAATCGTCGCTCATTGCTGAAATACATGGCAACTTAGCTACTCATCTTCAAAAAAAAGTTTTTTGCGGTGTCCACGATTGCGGGCGTTCTGCTTATCTGAAACAAAAAAATCAAATCGGCTTGAAGAATCAGAATTATCCTAGTTTGCAAAGTGTCCACATGAGTACTGAATAAGTCAATCAAATTTCAAATGAATTCGTTCGATAGATTTAGAGATATCGAGGTCACCAGTTTGAAAAATACAGTTTTGAGAAAAACGCATTTAAAGGTTCAAATACGATTATCGCCAATACAATTTTGACTCAACCTTAATCTGCTATGCCTGGTCCATAAAATGAACCTTTAGTTACCTCAAAAAAATCCTGCAAAGCCGATTGTTGCTCCCTGGCATCAGCTCTCGCTCTTTTACTGAAGTTGCTCATTGTAACTAAAACTTTCAAAATGCCATTAAATCCTTCATTGAAGATAATCACCGCAAGAAAAGTTGCTGTTTCTGGCACAAAGATCGTTGCTTTGTGCCAGAATGCAGGTGTTTAGGAGCGAAAGTCCAGATCAATGAATTTAACGATTCATTGTTATTTTGCCTTTGTGCTCCTAAACATCTGGTCAATAGTTCATCTGGTGATAAATCTTCATAGACTGGTTTGATGACTTTTTGAACCTCTGCAGTCAGAGGTGCTTATCGTGGTGGAAATTATTGAGTTCTCCTCTAGCTGGCGCCTTGTGCCATTTGCACCAGCTGTCTTCGCCTGCTGGACAATCTTGATGTTGAGGATTTGTGTCCGTAGTACATTTGTCGCAAAAAGTTACCCGTATTTCTTCCTTCTTTTCTTCCATCGAGTTTGCATGTCGGCGAATGGCTAAACCGTAATATTTAGTGAGCTCGTTAATGAGCTTATCAGTAAGTTTTCCAGCTCCTTTTCCACCAATGCCTTTATTATTTTTCTTAGCATTCCGGAGTCGCGTTCCCATTCTTTTCTCGACATGTCCTACATATTCTTTTTTCACTACTAAATAATTTTTTACGAAGGGTTCGCTTTTCAAAATCCCGCCAAATGTTTTGCTATCGCCGTCACCGATGTATGTAAGGCACTTCACACCATGTTTTTCTATGGATCGCGAAAACATTTGCACAATGGCATCGACCTCCATTTTCCCAGAGCTTGCTGTATGATTTATGGTACATTCAGGTGTGTACGTGAGATTCATACCATATCGTAGGCAACTGGATCACTAGTTTTTTGCTTTTCCATAAATTGTATTCACCACAAAAACTGCTCATCATTGATGTGTCTACAACTTTACCACAATATTTCACAACTAACGAAGAAACATCAAACAAAGATCAAAACCCTCGCTTCTTCTATGTACCATCACCAGAAACTGTGAATTCGTCTTTTGGCTTACCAGCCTCTTTATTCATTTCTCTCTCATAAGTGACGGCAAATGACAGAACAGTTTCATAAACAGCAGATGCAGCTTTGTGAATATTCTGTAAAAATGCTGCACATGTTGAATTACCGATACCAGGGCGTATGCTCATTCAACTGCAGAAAAGATTTATTCCTTCATGACCGATTTCCAATAATCGCTTCACTAAAGCAAAATGTCGATTGACTTCGCACGAATTTTGTATCATCGGACATGAATTAATCGTTTGGGTTTCTCGTAAAGTGCACAAGGAAAAGTCACGTCACTCGTACATTTTCTGCATATTACAT
>JAWQRJ010004843.1:0-10718 GCA_033557515.1 Diorygopyx duplodentatus
TGATTTCTCATTCCTTGATTGTTCCTCTCTTGTGTATTTATGTATTTCTTTATGCTCAAAGAAAGTATTTGTTACTATTAGGTTGTTAAGTTGGCAGAATTCTAATAATCTTTTTCCATTATTATTTTGAGCTATTTCTCCATGTTTCCCTGTACTTTCTGCATGTATCGGATCTCTTTGGCCCACTTTTCCGTTGAACTCCCCCATCCAAATTTTTATACCCTTACTCTCTTCGTTTATTAATGTTAATTCTTCCCAGAATTTATCCTTGAATTCCACTTTTTCGTTATTTTCATTTTGTAATTCTATAGTTAATACTCTCTCTGACCATGCCTTCCATTCTTTTATACTTCCCACCAGATCCCTGTCTATTATGCATTCTACTCCTGCTCTCTTGCTTTTATCCGTTCCGCTGTATATTAATATATGTCCCTCTTCCAGTTCAATGCTATTGAATTTTTCATAATTCACTACGGCTTCCAAAATTCATAGAACATAAATGCCCCATGTTTTATTTTTGCCTGAATAAATCCGCGCTTAGTTGTTTACTTTCTTGTAGGTTGATGGAACGATCGAAACTCACGTACATTTAAGTCCTCGTACGCCTGCAGGTGATCCTCCAGAACCTGAGGAGCTAATCAAGGCTATCCAAGATTTAGAAAGTAGCATCGCTTCAACGGACGAAGCAATGCGAGAGAGAATATCAAACTTCCCAAAAGAGGTTTCCGATATTTCCGTTTTACCAACTATTGAAGGTAAACAATATTTTTTTCAAAATATTTGCAACCTTTTTGTTTAACGGTTTCCTTTGTGATTACCGTTGAATATTAAACTGAAATTTCTAGATAAGTTGTGCGCGGAGAAACTAAAACTCCAAGTGGACAATGCAATAAACGTTGTTAGCGAATATAACAATAGACTGTCAGTAGAAATTGAAAGTCGGAAGAAAGTAACTAATATGTTAAAAGATTTCTTACCGTCGCAACGGGAGCTTTTAACGCAAGCGGAACGCACACTAGAAGTGAGTTTATTCAAATTGTATATTAAAATGTGTGAAAAATATTTTCTTCGTCGTAGGAATATCAAGATAAATTACAAAAAATATACGCCGTACGGCAAGAACTGAAATCACACATACAAAATTTGCCCGATTTGACGCAGCTTCCCGACGTGACAGGAGGACTCGCCCCACTGCCCTCTGCTGGTGATCTCTTTAACTTAAACTAGCGTCAAATCGATAAGGTAGACATAAGTAGGGACATATGACCATCAGTTGATTGTGCGAATATTACTACATTTATCGTTTCTGGTCACGTTATTTTATTAATTTTCCGCTACATGTAATCGTTACACGTCCTTATACCTGTATTTTGCTGTTTACTTTTGCATATGTGGAGTTTGTACAATTTCAATGCGGGATGCTCAGATGACGCATCCGCCACACAATATAATATGTATATTAAGTTCAATGGTTTGAGGAATTGTCTTTTTATTGATTGATAGAGTGAGTTAGCGAGTGAATGGATGAAATTTCACTGAAATAAAGTGAACACACAACCTTTATTTTATTGTTATAAATAAAAAGTGTTAAGAGTGCTCGGTTTGTTTAATTAATTTAATTTTGCTGAAGAAGTAGGACGCGTTGGGAGATTTCAATTAAAAAGTAAGTATTTTCAAATTTTAGAAACTTTTATTGCTGTTTTGTTTTAAACTTGTGTACATCTACCCCCTAAAATTCCTCTTTATTTAAAATCAACGACAATAATTTAAGTAACAGATGGTGTCCCTAACCAACGTTGCATAAAACTCAATTCACTTCCGACGTTACTGTCAGGATACATTTTGGCAGCCATATTCAGCTTCAACCACACTTCTTTGTTAGCTTGATATGAAGACTTCGAAAAAGACACCGTTTTGTTCGACAAAGGGTACCCCGACACCATGCAAGGATTCTCTCCGTTCACCAAACTCGATTCGTACATTTGCCGGTCGTCCATGGGAAGTGTTTGGTCGATGTTCTGGTCCATACTGATCGTGAGCACCCATTCCCTGATACCGTCGTGCTCTTGTGGTGAATTTCGCAAGTAGAGAGATTCCGGAATGGGAATGTTCGATGGAAAATCTGTTTGAACAAAGTCCGTGTGGTCAACCAGTTGACTTTCGCCTTCTTCGATAGCCTCGCAAATGTCGAGGTAGTGATTGAGGAACACGAATGCTTCTCCTACGCGTCCTGCATCTCTTAATTCGATACCTGAAATAAAATAGAAATCTCCTATGAGATTGAAAACGAATGGGACAGACCTGAATTAGTAAATTTTGGTTTATAAAGTTATCCACTCATTATAAACTACCTTTATTACGTTCATTTGAGAGAATTATCTGTCATAATGTGACAGACAGTAGGCGAGCAACCGGATAAAGGAGAATAAAACACGAAACGAAGGGGAGACTCTAGAAAACATGTGACAAAGACTTAAGGAAATAATAGCAGAAACAGCTAATAAAAAGAAGGAGCATCTGGCCAACAACTCTGAGAACAGCTATGACCCGTACAAACAACAAAGGATCAAGGACTAGAACTATAGTAAAAGAAGCTAAGGAGAAGAGCTGGAGTACTATAGAAAGGGAAAAAGGCCAAGAATAACAACTATTAAGGATGAGATGGAGAAAATATTCATGAATGAAAAGTGAATGATGGGCAGATGGAGGCAACTCTTCGAAGAATTATTGGGAGTAACTGTGAACGTGGGGTATGAACAAATTAGGAAGGATGAAGAATGGGAAAGCCCTGGGTCGGCAGAGTTTCTGTAGAAATGATAGAATGTTGAACTTTTTTTTTAGTTTTTGGAAATCCATAATTTATATGAAAATAAATTGAGAAACAATGAATTATTACAAATCAGGAGCAGCAAAGCGAAAAGAAAAATTATTGAAAGATCAGGAAAGAACAAAAAATCAAAGAACTTTGGAATCGTTAGGCTTTGGAAGTAATACAATTAGGCCGGAATCAGATGATATTGATTTACAAAACGAAGAATCAGAACGAAATAAGTTAGTATTTCAAATGCGAAAAGATGAAATTAATACGAACAAAGAATCCGAGGCTCCTAATTTAATTAGCGATGATAATAATAAAGTACCAGAGGAATAATTACTTAAGCAAGTGAATGCTATTTCTTTGAATGTGACGGATGACACAACTTTAAACATAATTTTTGGTTTTGATGTCCGATTAGTTGAAACGGAATATTTTACAACAATTGAAGTAGAAGAAGTAATACGACAAGGTCCGAGAAAACATCCCACTGAATTTCCTAACGATAAAAACAGCCAAAAATTTCCTATTAAATTACTTAAAATAACTACAAAATAATGAAGGAATTCCAAGAAATTGGCTTGTTTGGAGTGAAAGTAAACGCATTGTTCCTCTTTCCCTGTCGAATTTTCAATAAAAATTCATTAGCTCAAACATCAAGTTTTGCTTTAAAAACTGGATTTCCAACGACACAAAGCTGGAAAAAAATGTATGAAAAAATTCCCGAACGTGAAAATAGTACTCACCATAAAAAGCATATAATTGAGTGGCGAAATTTAGAACGAACATTTGTCAAGTCTACAACCGTTTATGACTGTTTTCAAAAGAATATTAAGGACCAGGAACGTGAATGGAAACAATTATTACATAGGACTTTGGACATGATTTTATTTTTTGGAGAAAGGTTTGAAAAACACATTTGGTTGGAGATAAAAGCAATGGAAACTTTTTAGGAATATTGGAGCTATTAAGCCATTATGACCCAATCTTGCAAAAATATTTGGAAACAGTTAAACAGTCTCAACTCTCGCACAATCGAATGCAGGTACATTATTTATCTGTTGAGAGCCAAAATGAGTTTATGGAATACAGTGAAGTGAAACTCTACTGCTGGAAAGACAAGTTGCAAAATATTATGCAACAATAGTTGATGCTACACCTGATTCTGCTCACATCGAACAAACAGTATTTGTTATGCGTTATTTACATTTAAATAGTATCAGAAAATACGAAGTAAAAGTCGACTGCAATCAAAAAACTGGAAAAATTATAGCAAATTTGATTTTTTAAACACCCTTGAGAAATATAAAATTCCCATAGTTGATTGCCATGGTAAGGGCTATGACAACGGCTCCAATATGAGTGGTACATATAAATGTGCACAATGTTTTATTATGAAGAAAAACTCGAATGTTGCACTGAAGTAATTTCATTTTTTGGCACAGTGCAAAAAATTTTCAGTTCAAGTCCCCAGAGATGGGAAATTTTGAAAGAAAGTATTGGTTGTTGTTTACACAGTTTATCAAATACACGTTGGTCTGCAAGAATAGATGCAGTAAAGCCATTTGCAAATCATTTACCTGGGATAAATAAAGCTATTGAAACAATTGCATCTTTTATTTTAACAGAAATTTGTTCAGATTTGAATGGAATTTTAACATACGTTAACTCCTTTAAATGTATAATTCTAGCAAATATTTGGTTTAAAGTTTTACTGTTAATAAACTATAGAAATATAATTTTATTATATTTAAAAAAATATCAAAAGTCTACTCTCAGATTTAAAAGAGTTGAAAGAAAGGTAGTCTGATATTTTAGCTGAATGCAAACTTGATGCAGATAATTTACAAATATCTTATTCACAAATTTAGAAGAAAAAGGACGTAAAGTACGAAAACAATTTTCAGTTGAAAATCTAAATGATTACGAATTCAGTGCTGAAGACTCGTTTAAAACTCAAATATTTTACCAAATTATAGATAGGAATCTTAACATGGCGATGGAAGACAGTAAATGAATTATGCAATTTATTTGGATTTTTATGGAATTGCTTAGATATTGATAATATTGAACTAACGAACTTTTAACGGAAAGGTATGTTTGCGATATATCCAATAATATTGTAGATGAAGTACTACATTTGAAATATTATTTCCGAACATATGCATTGCACTCAGAATATTTTTTACAATGCCTGTAGCTGAAGCAGAAAGATCATTCAGTGTACTGGAAATAATTAAAAACAAGATCTACTATGTGCCAAAATCGTCTAAATAGTTTGAGGACTTTTTCTATTGAAGCATGTTTAGCCAGAGAAATAGATTTCGATGAAGTGATCCAAATCGTCGCATCCAAAAAAATCAGAAAAGCACCAATATAGAATAAAGTATATTGTTATGATTTAATTGTTTTGTGCAATAACAAATATGTGGTAGGCACCTAAGGAATAAATAATAAATATATACATCTATAATAACATTTTTTTTATTGTGGGGCCCATGATGAATCATTATCCTCGAGCCCAACCTTGGCTCTCAACGTCCCTGGTATTGTGTGACTCAAAGAAATATGAAATCTGGAATGTTTGAGGCACATGAAGGACTGAGGGATGGGGATGTGCTGAGCCCTATACTGTTTTGCATATTAATGGATGAGATAACGAGGGAATGTGAACTGAAAGTGAAGAAGATAACAGGATACTAATGCCAACTGAAGTGTCAGAATGTGCAATTGCTGATGTTGTTCTTGTCATGGCGAAATCCGAAAAGGATCTTCAGAACAACTTGAATGTGTGGAACATGGTAATCACTAAGTTTGGAATGAGAATAAACACGAAGAAGACTAAGGTAATGATGGTAGAGAGAAAGCAACGTGAAATGAACATAGCGATCGGGGAGGAGAAGGTGGGGCATGTTGCCCGATTTCAGTATTTGAGAGTAGTGTTAGACAGTGATACACGACAAGAAGCTGATCTGAAGGAAAAAATTGAAAAAATAGAAAAATGAAACTTTTTCTCATGCTGTAGGAAGAGAGAAATAACAAAAAACATGCCAGACAAATTCGGAAAAAGCAAGAGAGTGATAAGATCTCCAGACCAACCATATGGAGCAGCTAGTAGTGGGGCTAGGAGCCCGGAAGAGGACATCGAGAATGGCGAAACAGAGAACTGGGGAGAGAGAAGCTGATGAAGAAACTTGTGGAGACAGTGCAGAGAAACACTGAAGAGAACTAAACCCTAAGAGAAGAAATCAGAGCCCTTAGAGAGGACATGGGCAAGAAAGAGGCAAGCTGGGAAGCGGGACATCGAAGGAAGATTGGAAAAACTTGAGGAAGGATTGGACTTGCAGGAAAGAGAGAAGAGAAAACTGAATGTGATTATTAGGGGAGTACCGATAGAAAACCAAAATGCTAAGGAAGTGGTTGAGCAACTAATTGTAAATAAGATGAACGTAAGAGTCACTTGAGTCAGTTGAGATATACAATGTGCAAGGGTGGGAATGTACTGGTGAATGAGGGCCAGATAATGGAAAGATGGAGAGAATACTTCGATGAACTGCTGAATGACACGGATGCGGATGAGCAAGGTGATATGAGTGAGGAAGAACAACATTGCAGTGGGCAGGTGACGAATCAGGAAGACAAGATGGACAGTGTATCCCAGGAGGAAATATGGAGAGCAATTAAGAAACTAAAGACGGAGAAGGCAGCGCCGGTATGGATGGAATAACACCGGAAATGATCAAGAATATGGGGGAGACTGGGGTGAGATTGTTGAGCATTGTGCTGACACTCGCCTGGACAAGTAAAGTCGTGCCAAGAGAATGGGACGGTCTGTGATACTGCCTATATACAAAAAAGGGTGACAAGAAAAATTGCGAGAATTATAGAAGAATCTCACTGCTGATTGTGCCAGAAAAAATCCATGAGAAGATACTGGATAGTCGAGCGAGGATGAGTTTGGATACACAGCTAGAGGATGAACAGTCTGGATTTAGACCAGGAAGAGGGGTTCAGGACAATGTGTTTATCCTCAGACAAATTCAGGAAAAGGTTGTGGGATATGGAAGGCAGGCATATATGTGCTTTGTGGACACGAAGAAGGCATTCGATAGGTGTGACAAAGGGTTGATATGGGACATCCTGGAAAAAAGAGAGATAGAGAAAAATCTCATATTGGCAATAAAGAATAGAACGTAAATAGATGCTATGTGAGGACTGGCAACGAGGAATCCTCAGAATTCACAGTGAGGCAAGGTTTGAGACAAGGTGGTACGTTGAGCCCCCTTTTGTTTGTGGTCCTAATGGATGAAGTGATGAAATAGTGCAAGAGCAAAATGAGACAGCTGACAGTGGGATACAGACAACTTCAGTCAGTGGAAGTGTTGCTGTGTGCGTTTGCAAATAACCTGGTGGTGTTTGCGCCCTCAGAGCATGCGTTGCAGAAGAATATGGTTATTTTGAATACAGAACTAAAGATAATGAGTCTAAAGATGAGAAGTTTCAAAGGAAACAAAGCATAAAGTGTACAATGCGGTGCATGTTCCAACTTTGAGCTATGGGTGTGAATCGTGGGACCAGAGGGATCAGAGCCATATACAGGCCAGTGAAACGAAGTTCCTGAGAGCGATAGAGGGGGTCACAACGTTGGACAGATATAGAAACGTGGATATAAGGGAAGGTTAAGAGGATGGCAGCGAGAATTGAGCGATGGTTTGGTCAAGTTACTAGAATGGATGATGAGAGGAAGACCAACCACCTAGAACGATAGGAAGAATTCTGAGATGTAGGGGGAGGAATTGGAGGCAAGCTACAAGTATGACGAAGGATAGAAGGAGCTGGAGAGAATTCTGCGCACAACAGTAGAAGGAAACCTCTACACCGAAGGGTAGAGATGATTATAATAATTTAAAAAAAATTATTCCGTACAGCAGACAACAAATGTTGTGTAATACAAGTCAACTGACAATAAAAACAATACAGAGAAACAACAGAATACAACTTTTAAACTCACCATTACAATAGACAAAACAAAAATACAAGTACATCTTGTTTCCGCAAAAACATCAGCGAAATTCGCACTGTAAAGTTCTTCCATGTTTTGAATCTTTGATAGGTCAATTCTGTCATCTCACATGGCAATCATACATTTTTGCTGCCTCAGTTGAAAACTATAGGGCACCTGTTGTGCCGCAGTATACTTTCCGACTAATTGCCGAAGTTTAGTTTCCGCAGTAAGTGTGGTATTTATGTTGGATTTGAGTTGAAGTTATTGATCTCAAGTTTCTGTGAAGATATAGACAGCAGTGAGTTATACAGCTCACTAAGTAGTTCATAATTTAGGGCATCAAATGCTTTATTACAGAAATTCCGGTGGAATCTCTCGTTTGTTTTCCCACATTATCCTCAAAAGTGTTAATTTTTTCTCTAAAAAATAATCCGCCAACTCGTGTACCAAATTATCCATGGTAACATTTCTATTTGATTTTTCAATAGGTGTTACTAATCTTTTTACAATCTGAGATAGAGAATTTCACACGTGATATGCATCGTCAGGCTGCCTTCCAACATAAATTTCAATGTTACTAGTGAAGAATGTTTTTGAGTCAGACAATGCAAATATTTTTAGGCCGTATTTTGCAGGCTTGGAAGGAATATATTGTATCCATGAGCATCGTCCTCTAAGTGGTATCAGCATTCAATTCATTGTAACATATTCTGTCAAATGGTAAGTTTGCTTTATGTTATGAATAAAGGAATCCAGAAAGTCTTATTGCAGCGAGTTTATCCACTTTCTTCCTCCCATTACGCGTTGCAATATCGTCAAATTTGATACATTGCAAGAGAAATAGAAACCCTTTATAACTCAATCTCCTTTCTACCGTTAGGTGTAAGGATATTAATGTCTTTTCATTCATAAATAAATTTACCCCACTCCCCATGTTGTGTTCTTTCTACTCAGTATCTTTTCCACTACCTCGTTCCATGTTTCCCCCGGTCTCCCTCTTCTTTTCTTCTCTGACACTTTCGCCTCCCATATGTGTCTCACCAATCTGTCTCCCTTCATTCTAATCACGTGCTCCCACCAGCTCAACTGTCTTTTCTATGTGTAGTCCACAACCGGTTCCACTTGTAGCTCCTGTCTCATCTGTTCATTTCTAAGCCTGTCACATCCATACACCAATATTAGTCTATATATCGCTTTGTACACCTTCATTTTTGTTTTTGCTGATACTTCCCTCTTGCTGATAATACTGTTGTTTATCGCATGGTACAGCTGCATGGCTCTTCAAATCCTTTCATCGACATCCTTGTCCTGCTCTCCTCTTTCATCTACTATTTTTCCCAGATATTGAAAACTATCCACTTGTTCAGTCTTTCCATTGTCAATATTTATGTTTATAGTTTCCTTCTCTCCTGTTATTACGATCACCTTTGTCTTGTCTTTGTTCAGCTTCATACCTTTTGCTGTCAGTTCTTCGTTCCATACATTCAGATTTTCCTGTAGGTCCCTCTCATTCCTTTCCAGGAGTAGCATGTCGTCGGCAAAAGCGCATTCTGATAGCTCTATTCTCTGCATGTTTCTATATCCGACGTACAGCTTGCTTGTTCTTTGCTTGGTGCTTCTTATGATGTCATCCATCAAGGTTATAAACAGCGCGGGGCTCATAATTCCTCCTTGTCGTATTCCTTCTGTTGTCTTGAAAATGTCTGACCTCATGTTATTACATCTTACGTAGTTCCGGCTGTTCCTATGCAGGCTTTTTATTGTCCTTAGGAGTTTTCCATTTACTCCTCTAATTGTCAAGCTCTTCCATATCTCTTTCTTTGTTACTCGATCAAAAGCCTTTCCTAAATCTATAAATGCGTTTTCTCCGGTGTTTTTTTGCTTTACTGATTATTTCTTTAATAGCGAATATGTGGTCCTGCGCACTTCTTTCTTTCCTAAAGCCGCTTTGTGCCTCTTTTAGCGTTGGTTCTATAATGGTCCTCATTCTTTTCTTCAATATTCTTCCGTACACCTTTAATACTGTGCTGAGTAGCATTATGCCTCTATAGTTGCCGCAGGTTTTCCTATCTCTCTTCTTACACATCGGTAATAGAACTCCTATTTCCCAGTCCTTTGGTATTTTTTCTTGTTTCCATAATCCGTTACATATTTGCAGTAAGTATTCCGTTGCTTCCTGTCCCATATACTTTATCATCTCAGATGTGACACCATCATGTCGTCCCGGTGCTTTACCTGTTTTTAAGCTCTTTATTGCTTCCCACAATTGTTCACATGTTATATTCTCTATTTCTGCTTTCTCTTCTGTTTTCTCATCTTGTATATTTATTTCTTCGCTTCTTGATATTTTCTCTTTCTCTGCACATAGCAGCTATTGAAAATATTTCTTCCACCTTGCCATTATTTCTTGCTCCTCCTTGATAATTCTCCCCTCTTCATTCTTAATCTGTATTGTGTGTTGTGTTCTTCCTTTCCTCACATTCTTCAACACTTTGTAGAAGAGTTTCTGATTCCCACTACTAATTCTCTCACTTTCCTGTCCAAATTCCATCCATGATTTTTCTTTACTGGCTATTACCATCTTTTTATCTGTCTTTCTTTGTTGTCTGTACTTGTCATAGTTTTCCCTCGTTTTGTTAGCCAGGTACTTCTTCCATGCTCGTTTCTTTTCTCCTATTTTTTCTCTCATTTCCTCATTCCACCATGCGTTTTGTTTCCCATAGTTGCTAGCTCTGCAGACTCCACATACCCCCCGTGCGGCTTTCATTATTATATTCTTAAATTTGTCCCATTCTTTGTCTATGTCCTCTTATTCTTCATTGTTTCTACTTTCCGCAATTTCTCTTACAATTAATTCTTGGTATTTTTCGGCCACTGTCTCTTCCTTCAATTTGTATG
>JAWQRJ010004844.1:0-10717 GCA_033557515.1 Diorygopyx duplodentatus
ATAAACAAACAGTGAATATATATATATATATATATATATATATATATATATATATATATATATATATGATTATAGTTTTGAGGAGAACAGCGCAATTAAAACAATGTTAACCAGAACCACATCTGTTTAAAAATATCCTCTACTTCATACCACCACAAAATCGTACGCAATGCAGTCAAGTAGTTCTCGCTATTATTAAATTTCTTTGTTCTCTCTACACCTTGCAACCACACGACAAGAAACAGTTCTGCTTCGCAGAGCGTCATCATGAAGCTCTTCCACGCGAATACAATTACAATGGTCTTTCAGGTCTTCCTTCGCCATTTTTGTAAAGACCGAACTATAAATCCTCATTATAACAGTAAACACAGCGCTTCCACCGACGCGTGTACGTTTTGTATGGCACTTTGTAATCGCCTGTATACACACACCACGATTATTCCATCAGATACCTACCAATTAACACCGTCTCTTAAACGTCCTGCGCGTAGATCCTACATGACAAGTTTTTTGTCCTATTCGCGAAAGATAGCGCTAATTGAAAACGTGGCCGCCAATGAAATGTGGAGCAGGCCGCTAAGTAAATGTTAATGGAAATGAAGACAAGTGTCCGGACAGGAAGCGGAGATATTCAGGACATCGCGCATCTACATACCTAGCGATGCGATGTGTAGAGCCGTGTTCCCTTTCTTGGTCGCCGCATCTACGATGGCGCCCCTTTTTAGCAGCTCCTTGGCTACGTCTAAATGACCGTCTTTCGCCGCCAGATGGAGGGCATTCAAGCCATTCTGAAAACACAAAAAAGATGTTATCATGTGCATCTACATTTTAATTAACGTTATGAAAATATAAATTTATATTTTATTTGAAAATCTGATTTTACAATACAAAGCATTAAAATACATGTATCTAGTATTTATTATAAACCGACAATAATTTTCGACACAGCTTTTCAATCGCTGTTGCTATAAAAGGAAGTACAAAAATTTTATTATGGTAGGTTCTGCAATATTTATATAAGTAATGTAATATCAGTGGTAAAGTTTTCATTTTCAAAAAAAAACTCGTTAAATTTTTGGGATTTATACTAATCCTATTTATTTTTGTACAAATTTTTTTCTGTGCTGTGATGTATGCAGAAATCTCTAATTCGGCGGATCATAATTTGGTAGTTTTTTCACTCGCTGTCCCTACATAACGTCGTCAACTTAAATATTTTGGGATCATATATTTATATCTATAATAAATTGCTAAATATTTTGGATTCTTTTTTTAATTTTCACATTTTTTCTAGTTAGAGACAGTTAGTCAAATACAATTTGTGATTTCTACTCAGGAAACACATATGTGTCTCCCACAAAGATTGTGGGAGATAATCGCTAAAGAAATAAATAAAGCGCTAACAGGAATTTTTACTCTTCCGATTGCGAAAATCTACGGCGAGTCATCGAAAAAAAAATTATATATAATTAATAAGAATACACGAAGAGATTTTGAACATATGGACGAAATGGAATATTTAAAAAAAACGAAATGTACATATACACAAAAGATTTAAAGGAAATGTTGGCTGGAAGAAAGTAGAAGAGATGTACTTAAAATTTAAAGAAGCGCTATTAAAACAAAATGAAGAAAACGACAAAAAGAAATAGAAAATGCAAGACAAATTGTACCAAGGCAAGAAAAAATTTTTTCATACAGGAAAGGAACAGTATACTTCTACGATTTTTAGAGAAGGGATGTAATGTTTCATCAAATCTTATTTAATATGTCTATACTATTTTTCAGGTTTTGTTATCTTTTTTAAATACTTGTTATATATTTAATATTTATAGCCATTTATTACTAGTTTAATAGTTATCACAAAGGTTGCTTTTTGAAGATTATTTTTTAACTTTAATTTAAATAGGGGGGTTCACAAAGAACATTGAAAAACAATTTTATTAATACTATTTTTTGTAAACCTATTGTTAAAATTAATAGTTTACGCAATTCAATAATCAGCATATAATAGCGCATACAATAGTTAATAATAATTTGTCATTGGTTAACTTGACAAGGTTGTTAACGATGCTTTATGCAACCGGTCCTGTGAGGTTAACCACTGTTGGATTTGCTTGTTTGAATAATGATTTATAATTAACAATTATTTTTGTTGTTTGAAGGATATTTTTTATTTTAACTTTTAATTAAAAATAACCCATTATTATTTTGAAGTATAAACTTAAATATTAATTATAATATATGTTAATTTGCCACTTAATGTCTTATTCATAACACATTGTTTAATATTATGTAACATATAAATACATTTTGGTTGATATAATGGCAGTTATATTAAACTTCTTGATAACAGATTCTACTGAGACCGAAGGCAGTCTTTTTGACAGTTAATACCTAAGATTATACTTAAAAATATTAATATGTAGTTGTTTTTAAATGTTAGTTTTTGTGAAAACCTATTTTTGTGTTAATATATAGTTTATAGGTGCTTATATTTTTTGTTACTTATATGTTTATTCCACAACATTTATAATTCTTATACAGAGTCCGGCGCGATGAGCGTTCATAAGAAAAATATAGAGAATCAGGTAAATTAGAACATTGAAAGTTTGGGATTATCGGTTTTTGCATACGGCAGTCTTAACTAAAATATTTTCAACTTTGGTCACTTCCGGTTATACCGGAAGTGGTACTCAACTTGCTTATTTCTAATAGAACACCCTGTATTTTATTGCATTTTTGAATTCTATGTTAAAATATAAAGCAACTTTGTGTTACATTCGCTATACTGAATATTAAGAGTTCCTGAGATATTATTCTGGATATCCATCCATATTACAAGTTTAAAACCAAATTTAATTAGAAAATAAAATTTTCTTTTCTTGTACAAGTTTTTTATTTGCAGAACTAGTTTCGCACTACACGTGCATCATCAGCTGATATATTAAAGATGTAAACTAAAACCCTCATTTAGAGAATCAAAATTATAAAAATATATGAACATTATACTGGACAGGAAAACGAAATACATACGAACACGTCAAATTTTAAAAGTGAAAAAATTTTCAATTAATAGTTCGTTCAATTAATAGTTTAGATAAAATCAACTTTGTTCAAATTTCTGTTATACTAATCACTTGAAATTTAATTAGTTTTGTTCATTTATTCATCATATTACAAAATATGGAAAAAGTAACAATAAATGTTTTACATGACACTCTCTATAAAATATCCATATGCTGTTTTACTCTGAAACTTAATTCTGGTACGTAATTATAATACTTCTTTCTTGATAAGTTGGGTGTAATTCTTGATAGACTTTCGCCACTGAAGAGCACAATAGTATGTGGCGATTTTAATGTGCACTTTCAATTCGAATCGTGCAAACGAGCTGAACTGTTAATTGGTGTAACACAAGACAGAATGCCTGTCGACATAACATTTCTACAAGAAAACTTGAAAAATTCACTAGTACTACCACTGACCTCTGTGTGTCCGATCACATTCCCATTTCATTGGAATATATGCTCCCATATTTACCGAAAACCAAGGTGGGAATCACATATAGAGAAATTTCTGATCAGGGATTATTCAATTTCTACAATGCGGTTGACAATTTAGAGTTTTCATTCATTCATAACAATCTCTCCCCCAGCAACAAATGAACCTTACAAACCTACTTATGAATGTAATGATATCAAGTTTCCCCGAAAAAACAAAATTAGTTTCTAATAATTCTCCACAGTCCAGTACCATTGTTTGGTTTAACAAGGAAATTAAATGTTATAGAGACAATAGAAATTTACAACTTGTCATACCATTTAGGTTTTGGAACTCTATAATAATTACTGTCGGTATTAATTTTAAAAAGATTCAATCACACTAAGTAACTAATCGGTCGGAATATTTCATCGGAGTAAAGATATTTAAATCGAACGTACATTACAACAGACAACATACATTTCAAGCAGATTAGCATTTCAGGCAAAAAAATAAGAAGTATGTGTACATGAAATATTCTAATCACCGTTACAGTTATCAGTATATGTCAGTACGTATTTTCAAAAATATGCAATAATTACGCAGACAAATATTCCTAAATAAATTAGCTTCGTTTTAGCAGTAGAACAACAATTATGTAAAGAGTTCAAGATTGAAACACTATAGCAAGTGTTTTAAATCTTGAACTGTTTTCTAAGTTTATTTGTACTAGACACTAATTACAGTTATTACTAATTACAAAACTAATCTATGCGTAATGCGTAAGTACAGTTTTCTTGTGTTTCAAAATGCAAAACTTGGGATATTAATCAAACGAACATTGAATGTTTGTTTACGTTCTGTACACATATACATTTATAACCAGAAATGTTTATTCAACTTAGAATAACTGTAGGATTTGAACTCTCGATACGAATGCGAGATTGCTGACTATTTGAAAAATTCAGAAGGATTGCTTTTAGCTAATCAAACACTTTTAGCTAACGTAGACGTCTCATTAAGAATTTGCTGGTTATCTGAGAAATTTGAACGTAAATTTGAGTTAAATATGAACTAGGTACTTGACAGTGCAAAACAAATTGGAATTGTTTTTATTTATGGTGAATCTAGTCGAAACGTTAATAGCGCTGTTAGTGTGTATGCTGAACGACTCCCTGAGAAATAATAATATTATAATTAATATTTTAAAAGGAAGAGTATACAATACGAAATAATCTAAATACCGGAAAGTTAAGAAGTATGAACACCGGTCGCGAAAGCCTACAACAAGGACTATTTCTTTGATTTTGAATGCAAGGATACTTTTCTGAATTATCAAACGTATAACGTGTTTTGTTTTCCATTGAAGAGTTCTAAATTTGAATTACGTAAATATTCTCTAAAACTTGAAATTAACTCTTTTACTACAGACTTACTGTTGACTACAGATTTACTACATTGCAAATTAAATTGGCCAAAGAGAATGATGGCTATTTATTCTTCGTCCTCTTATGGAAATCGCACCACTCACGTCTGACGCTATTACAGCCTTGCCCATACTGGACATCGAATATTCAAATTTAAATTGAATTACATTTCAATTCGATTAAAATTTAAATATTAAGCCAACCTAATCCTTTCGCAAACCCTCATGAAATCTTAAATTAACAAAAAAAAAAACTCCCAGGGAATCTGGTAGTACAAACTCCAATACGCACCCTCCTTAACGTCTCTTGAAATATTCGCGCGAACCTATCTCTGCCTACCCTTCAAAAACATTTCTCTCGCTTTTTACGGCCTGGTCCTCTCTGCAGAATTGACGTTTATACGCCAACTCATGGCAGACCAATTTAAAAATACCCGGCAGACTAAAACTGGCCGAACCGATACCGTATCGCAGCTAAATTTGCTGAAGCTAATCTACCGAACTGCCGATGACGTATAAAAAATGATGGGCAAAGCAAAAAAAAAACAAAAATTAAATTACCGCATTGGAAGTATTGATGTCCCGTACTGTGCCCGAGTCCAAGTACTCCTGTATTTTGTCCAGTTGTCCTGCCCTGGCTGCTCGCAGAAATGCAGTATTGGGGTCGGTCTGCAACAGAGAGGAAAAATTAATCGATAAGACATTGTAAGGACGTGAGATTAGTTTGTAGAAAATATGCTTTAATACGTAGATTATTGAAAATTATTATTTAAAGCACCAGTAAAAAAACAAATTTTATAACGAGAAAACTCCTCAATTACCACTTAAACTTATTGCACAAACCAGAACTATCATGAAAGATAGAAATTTGGCTGTATTTGCTAGAAACAAGTGAAATTGTAAACCATTTTAAAAAGTAACTGTGAGTTTAATCTTTTAATTAACAGACGCTCATTTTCTTAAAAGGTTGGGGTCTTTTTTCTCTAATTCAATTTGAGTGTACTTATAAAATGTATTATCAAATTAGTTAAACAATAAGAAAACTGCAGCATAAAACAAACTGTTGCCAAAAGAAGAGAAGATGTCGTATTTAATAGTATCTATTTCAAATCTGCCATCAATTCCAAAAATGAAAAAGATATTTTCTATCCAACATGTCAAATACCGACATATAATGTATACATGTCTACCTTACATATCCTGCTTTAAAAAGTTCAATTTCACTGTGTTGGTTTTAAATAAAAAGATAATGAATTCGATGACTGCAGCTTTTTCTTTGCAGGAGTGTTCTACGAATGACTATCATTAAGAACAATAATCATTCTTTCTTCTACTAAAAGAAAATTGCAAACACAAATGCCTAAATATGGACCAAAGATTTGTTACATAATTGTAACAAATGTAATCATTTAACCATAACCACCAGTAATTGCAATTACAATTACATTTTTATTGCTCGTAATTGCAACTACGTTTAATTAAATTGCTATTAATTGTAACTACGTAACTATGGTATATTTGGTGTATATTGCTTTCCACGGTATTTTAATTGGAATAATTCATTATTGTTTAGAGTTAGAGGTAGGTCTACCTTTATTTCAGCATTATCGATTTTTTCTTTTATTGTAAAATAAATATGGCTATTGGTAAAATTGGAATCTCCGAATATACTGCTCTTGTTGACATTACAAATTACTGGTACATATCTAATTTAATTTATTAGGACGTGGTAGACCGAGATCGCTCGGGGGTACAAAAAAAACAATGTTTGCTGTCCCCTGACGACCGTTTTGGCAGCGCTATCGCGTTGTCAAAGGTAAAACTAACAGACCTATGTCCGCATCCTAGTTATAATTTGCAAAAACTCATTTTGTATCTTTAAATTGATTTAACTGGAAGTTAACCTCTATGGATACCTCGTACTTTGATTACTAAATATTGTAAATGGACAAATAAATAAATAAGCAAGAGTAGCTTGTTTATTGTAGAAGATCAGGACAAACATCTTGAGGTAGTTTTGCAACAATAATTTCAGGAGAGCAGCGGTGATAAGTGTCTGGTCAAAAGCAGGAAAATAGAAATAAGGACATATTTTTCCATAATTTTAATTCAGATCAATTCGCTTTGTCTTAAAAAATATAGGATGTCCCGTAAAGCCACGGAAAAAGTGGCTTTCATTTTTCGCAGCTCTTCAAATTTTTGTTCCAGAATTTAAGCGGTGTCCAATGTGTGTGATAAAGGGTGAAATGGGGTGGAATAATAAAATATTGATTTGTAATATTTTCTACTATTTTGTCCTATTTAATGCCCTGTAATATTGTGGAATAGTTCATTATGTGGAATAGTTCATTATAATATTATATATAAGTTACTAAAACGTACAGTGGTTTACTGCTATTTTTAAAAAAACATTAAACCACCGCTGGCAATTCTATTCAACAATCGAGTCACCGTTGGAAATTAACAGAAGTAAAACAAGATGTTCAAATTTCCTAGTGGAACTGAAATGTAGTGTTCGAGTAGATATAACAACATTTTAAACCATGTTTCTTGAATTTTGATGCGATTAGCAACTCGCTGTTAAAAACTTATGGAAATAAAGAATAATAAGGTAGAAGCACTGTGGATTACCTTTACGCTTATATTATTAACGTAATGTAGCAACTCTCTATACCTGCATAAATGTTAACGTTTGAATCATATTAGAAACCAGTAAGCTTAGAAAAAATTTATTTCAACTACGTCCTTATTTAGTAATCCCAAGGAGGAATTACCCGTAAAAAGAAAAAAAAATTGATGCGGGAAACATTACAGCAAAAACAATTGTCACGGAGAACCGAGCGTCTGAGATGAAGAAACGGAAATCGAATTCCCACGTCCTGTTTTACTTCTTCTGTTAGTTTCAAGCAACGACTTGATTCTTCAGTAAAGATTAGGGAGAAATAGTTTAATGTTAGTTTTTAAATAATATTACACCAATAGACTATCTTTAGGAACTTAGAAGTTGCATTAAAATATCAAAATGAAGTATTCTACAATATTACATGGCACTAAATAGTGATAAAATAGTAGAAAGTGTTAAAAATCAGTATTTTATTATTCCATACCTACCCCACTTCACAATTTTGGAACAAAAATTTGAAGGAGACGGTTTAATGTTTAATTTTCTCTAGCCAGTCCCTTAGCTCCCGTAATGCTTTACGAGAATAGCCAATGGATTCGGAAGATATTCGGAAGAAAGAGTGCGCCACGAATTTTTATAAAACACCGTTGGAAACTTACCATAACAAACTTTCTTAATTGTAGAAAATTCGAAAACAAAGGTGTTAAATAAAGAACTACAACCCCAATTCAAGTAGAATAAAATTTGAAATACGTTGCCCTTAAATATTAGGCCCCCCTCATACGTTTGATACTCATAAATAGATAATAAAAAATGCCTAATTTTAACTTTAAACTTATGCCAAATAATTGACCAGAGTAACCCTGGCTCAATTTCAGGTTTTTATGTAATATAAATTAATGACAAAACATTGGTGCAACCTTGTAACATTTGCATCGTTACGAAACAGCTGTAAAACCCACGCCCACTTCTGTTCAGTGACGTTTCTCGTCTAAAACATAAAACTTCGAAAATAACATTTTATTAAACGCAATATTATATTTTTCAATACATCTTTCAATATACAGAGTAAGTATACCTTCATTGCTTACCAACAAATTAACGTTCTGTTTCGCATCATAGGTGATTTGCAAAAGGGTAATGACTCGATAAATATTGAATACACTTTTTTTTTGTGGTTAGAATTGCCACATAGCAATAAAATTAAATAAAATTTACATAACAGTTAGGTAATATCTCAAAAAATATGAGTTTACATAACTTCAAATATACCTTTTTAGATATGATCATAACAAAATGCAACCAAGCAAAAGACTAAACAACATTTTACACGTTATTTTGTACCCGTCAATACACAGATGCATGAAACTTTACATTAAACAGGTGATGTTCACAATTTATTTAAATACATTGAACATAATGACGCAAATTGTTCTCGTAGAGTACTTATCTGGGAATCCTACGGGAAAATAACCAAACAATAAAACAAGCTTAAACAAAATAAAAACCTAATTAACCCTAAAAATATATACTCCAATAAAAACCTAATACACATTGAAGACAAAAACTCACCTCTAGATCTTTAACGGCTTAAGACGACTTCGATAAACTTGGCTGAAAATTCATGAAACTAATGTTCGATAATTTCTTCCAAAAATCAATCATACTAAAAAAATTACCAACACCATCTATCGAAAACTAACTAAAGCCACGGTAACGAATAAAAGTTTCTTTTATGCAGTAGGTTGATTTGTTCAGTTAGCGAATAATGCAGGGGATGTAAAAATTTCATCCCTTAACATTAACCTATTAATTAGGTATTTTGAGATTCCAAATAAATATTCTCTTAAGAATTGTTATAATTTTTTTTAGTGTTAAATGTTTATTTGAGTGGCATAAGTGTGTTTATTCAAATAATGAACGCTTTTTTATATGTAATTTGTAACTACAGGATGGGTAATGTCAGTGAAAGTACAATCAGTCAGTACAGATGTTTCTGTTTTTTATTTGTCGATACGACTAATAGGAATACAAAGCAAAGAACAAATAATTCATTGTAATAATACAAACCAAAATAATATTCAACAAAATATTAGAAAATAAAGATATTAGAAAATCCGAAAATAGTTGCTACATTTCGTAAAAAGTATCAAAATGAGAAAAGGTTTCAAAATGAGTATTTTTTTTATATAATGATAGGATATCAGTTAGCGAATAATGCAGGGGATGTAAAAATTTCATCCCTTAACATTAACCTATTAATTGGGTAGTTTGAGATCCCAACTAATATTGTCTTAAGAATTGTTATAACATTTTTTGTGTTAAATGTTTATTATTAATTGAGTAGTATAAGTGTTTATTCAAATATTGAACTTTTTTTATATTTAGTTTGTAACTACACAGGATGGGTAATGTCAGTAAAAGTACAATCAGTCAGTACAGTTGTTTCTGTGTTTTATTTGTGGATACAACTAACAGGAATACAAAGGAAAGAACAAATAAATCATTGAAATAATATAAACCAAAATAATATTCAACAAAATATTAGAAAATAAAGATATTAGAAAATCCGAAAAAAAGATAATTAATACTTCCTCTGCCTGAAAATAGTTGCTACATTTCGTAAAAAGTAAGAAAACAAAGAATTACTGAACAAAAAAATTTTAATTCAAGGAGAAAACAGATAAATTATAAACGTAACAGTTTAACACATTTTAAACATTATTCTGCAAAAATTCCTGCGCTGTTTTAATGGCGTTTTCGTCACATTTTATACAAGTCATTAAAGTCGAACTTCGTCTTAACTTCATTTTACTTATGTGTTGTAGTTGTACACCCTTTATGTAATAATGCAGATTTCATAGCTAATTGAAATGACAAAAAAACGTAATCTAAAGTTTGCGAATTTGTATCCCAATATATTTTCGTATGCTTAATTCTGAATCGATCGAATGGAATTGAAAAAACCCAAAACCAACACATGTGCTGTCTGTGTGGAACTTCTTCTTAGGGTGTTATAAGGAAATTTCAGTTTGATTTATTTAGATAAAACCATTTTTTATCTAGGTGTTAGAAGAGAGAAAGTAGTGTGAGTGATCCACACCAGTCGATTCAAAAATTATTGCAGCCAATTGAAAACGTTGGGCTTTCAGCTGTCTTTCGGTATATAAATCAGAGTTCTACAC
>JAWQRJ010004845.1:0-10717 GCA_033557515.1 Diorygopyx duplodentatus
AGGATACGGATTAGCGAAAATGCACTGCCATCGGAAATTAATGCGGATTACTGAGACGTAAATTTAATATTCGGTGTATCGCGGTTTTCGGATAATCAAGGCTACGGATTAGCGAAAACGCACTGTACTTTACTATTGCGGAGTGTACGTTTTATTATAAACCATTATAAGTGAACGTTTAAACCTTTAAAACGGCAAAAGTTGTTAACATCGTCACTCTTATAAAAATGTTATTAAGAGCCTTTCAAATATTTAACACCGGTGATTCACGTGTAATACGCGACGAAACTGAGTTACATAACGCTCTGAAAGACGTTATTTTAAGAGCACAAGAAGAAGGTAGAATCGCATTCGAAAAAGAGAGTTTGAAGAACTCGCTGAACCTCATGAATCACAATTTGTTGAACCAGAAATAGAGGGTGAACAAAATATAAATCTTGTAAATGAAGATAATACCTGTGACGAAGGCGGCAGTTTTGTATACATAGATTGCAAGGTTAAAGCTATAGACTATAGCGGAAATACAAAAAGGCGTTCTGTAGAAAGTGGCAGTGATCGAGATACAGTTTATTACAGAATATGTAATTAGGAAATTCAAAAATTCTGCTGGAAGGGGACGATGCTACATGAATCAATTAAGTTTAAACAAGTTGTCTAATGCAATTAAACAAATGCCTGCAACTAAATTTTAAAAAATTCTAAGGAACATGCTTGTAAAAAAACGTTTTGTTCCATTAATAGTCATTAAGTCATTTATTTCAAAATACTACAAATATATACCAATCAAAATTGAACTCAAACTCCACAAGTAGATACTACCAAATTCAAAAACAGTATCCACAGACTAGTGTTGGCCAATTATTTTGATTGAAGACTATTTTCGTGGTAGCTTGCACCAATCTTCAATCCAAGGTTTACTTCGATGCATTTCGATTTCTGCTTAGAATGAGAGCTAGGTACGCAGATGCTCCCTGCCAATTGTTTTCCGTTCTTCGGTGGCCTTCGACGGCGACCAAACGATACTGGACCGTGTCGCGTCGCGTTGCGTTGCCTCTCAACATCCGTCGTCGAAGATTTTCGGCTGGACTCGACTGGCAGCAACTGTTGCTCGACAACCAGCGTGCGGTGGTGGGGAAACCACCACGTCTTGAGCTCTCCATTCCTTCTTCGCCAGTCCTCGGCAGTCCGCGCAGGTTTCTCGTCGCGAAACGACTCGACAGCGGTCTTCGTGCGCGCGTTCCTCCGAGAGAAGAACAAGTTTTGCATTCCTACCGAAAAAGAACCAACGAGAGAGAATAAGAAATACTACCTCCGGAGTGTACGCGGAGGCCGTTCAAAGTCAAACCGATGGAGACGAGCGCGAAAACGGTTTTCTTCTTCTTGTCGTTCGGAGAGAAGAAACCGCTGCGGTGTGGTTTGGTGTGGTGATCTTCAAAGAAAAGTGGTTAATAATCGTTGTATTGGTGTGTGAATTAACAAACGGCCACGGTGCGAAAGGATATTGTTGCTCTTCCCGGCAGAAAGAAGCCATTATCGAGATCTGAGTAAGTCCCTCGCTTCTTCAAACGCTTCAAACCGTGTCGGCGAAGTATTAACTTAACTTCTCGGTATGGAACGTTCGTTGGTCGGTGCAGTGACCAGTCGGGACTGTCGACCTGTGCCTACTACACCCGCGCTGCAGAGGCCGACCGACCATTTGCGGTTGAAACACATGTCGATTCTGACGCTGCCAAATCGCTTAAAAATCCACGGTCTGTTCACTTCTTTTAGCGATCTGCACTTGTGCTTTTTTGAATTTCCGAACGCGCCGTGGCTTCATCGACGAGGAATTTTTCTCGCGAAGAAGAGGGTCCTCTTGATCATCTTGCCAAGGCAAAAAGATTAGCCGGCTAAGTCGGACCGCTTTGTTGGCTAACCTGAGAACGTTTTCCGTTTGTCTTTTTGGAGTTCGCCTTTTTTCGACCTTCGATATTGTGTAGTGTTTTACTCGGAAACGCGATAGGGTTCAAGGTTAGGCTTTTAAATTGTTGAGGTCATTAACGAAATTGGTTTGCGTTTTGTTCTTATTGCTGGAATATGAATCTTGAAACATGTGTGAGTTTAAGAGTAAAGTCTGTAATTAGTATAGGTCGGAGGTCTTTAAATTTGGTTGACTTTAGGGTACTTTAGGCAAAGGTTTAAAAAAGAGATTAACATGTCTCCAGGATTCAGTAATAATATATCTTGAAATAAAATTTCAAACACGAAGAAATGAAATTAGAAATGAAGTTTTTAAAGTTGCATCATCAAATGAAAATATAGCCTCTGACTCAGTGAGCATATTCCAATCCACTCTTACTTGCACTTTTTTATAATTTCATTTTAATAACAGCTTTATTGTTATATCTACAATGGCCAATTAAAAATTTATGTTTCAATTTTTAAGGCGATTTATTTCTTGAAACGTTCGTTATTTATTCTTTTAAAACTTTTAAACAAAACCTTATGTAGGTTAGTAAACTATGGCATCTTTAATCCCACTTTAAAAGAAATTCTTAAATAGTAAAATATTATTTTTCTGATACCAAATTTCCTGATACCAAACTGATTGTCATTATTTAAAAAAGGTGATTTCTATCAATATTATTTTTACTTCAACTGCTATTCAACTGGTATTATATTATATATTATACTGGACATGTCTGAATTCTAGCTGTTCAAAATATAAAATATCATTTTGTAGTCGTATTGCTCAAATCTCGTTCAATATTGCCTATTTGTAAGTAAACAGTGTAGATTTCAATACTGCTTTTCATAATCAGCATTAGTGACATAATTTGTCAACCAAAATACCAAAATTGTATATGGGTGTTAAGACTAAAAAAAGAAGCATTCCATCTCGAATGTTTTTGAAAACTATACATTGTATCTTTCGTATTTCGTATTTCGTTTAGGTTGCTTAGTTGGTTACGAGTTATAGTATTGTTAGTAAATACGTGATTGTTCAGTTTAATTTGTATTACTTTATTAATACAGAAATATGAAATTGAGAGCTAAAAAGTATTTTTTTTGTTAATACAATTTTTTTTGTATTGCTGGATTTGTGTTATTATAAACATCCCAAAGTCTGCAAATATCTCTTGCATTTTCGCCGAAAAATGACACCGAAATAAAAAGAGGCGTCTAGATAATAAAAAGTTTTATATGTTAATAGAAAATTGTTTATTTTTCAACTAATAATAATTCGTTCATTAGGCTAATGAAACTTGTGTGTAATTTATTTGGCAAGTGAAATAACAATCATTGCTTTCTCATCTCAGTGGCGCTTTCTGGAAAAGCCTGCAAAATATCTTCTTGAGCAATAAAACATAAAAGTCCAACATTTGCTAAACAGTTAAATTAACACCAACCGTCGATTCTTGTACCATAAAACAATCCCCCCTCATCTCTGTAAAACAGTCATTTTCTTAAAACAATCATTTTCAATTATTGTTTCATAGGCATCTTAACAGTGGGTTATCCAATTGTTTCCTCATTTCTTTCTTGGGGGCAATTCAATGATTATAATAAAAGGCGTGAAAACTTCGTATTATTTGTTTTATTCTTTGAATATACTACTAGATTCGATCTTGCGGTCATCATCAGTCAAAATACTAGCTAAATGTATGATTTTTATTTACCATTTATTTTTATAAGTTTACTTGCACTTGCATGTATTATATTTAAATAAATATTTTCGTATTTAAATACAGTCAAACTTCCATAACTCGAACGTCTATATCTATAGAATTTTCTATAAGTCAAAATGAATCGAGTGGCAACAGCATTTAGAGAGCAAATTGCATGCAATTGTTCTTCTATAACTCGAACTTTTATAACTCGAATTCCTCCATAACTTGAATAAAAGAATAGGCACGTGCATTCAATAAGTCGAATTTTTAGGGGAAATCCCTGATTGTGGAGGGAATTTTTTGTGTCTGCTTGGTTCTGTTTGCTTAGTCCAAGCTGAGTTTTTTCGTATTGTCCCTACATACTAATCCCATTTGTTAAAGGAATGCTTCATTTATTTCTTATGAGGTTGTTGCTTGATGTTACTTTCGGTCGCGCTTGTTAGTCGATGTTAAGTGAGAAGTTAAAAATTTAAGCTAATAAAAGAAATGGAAAATGAATCAAGGAAAAAAGATGTGACTGTGAAATATAGCATTCCGGCTAGTACGGTTTCTACAATTTTAAAAACTGAAGGCAGCAAAAGAATGAAAAAAAAAACAATGTTTGAAATCGCCGACAAAGAAATCCTCGATTGGTTTACAGAAGGTAGGAACCAAAACATTCCCATATCTTGTGGAAAATTAAGGGACAAGGCTCTGGAGTTTGCGAAGCGATTTGGTTCTGATAATTTTAAATCAAGCACATGTTGGTTTGTTGTAATAAATCGCGAATTTATGGTATTAGATTAAGAATGTTAAGAAGATTAAGCCATTTGTTTTAAATGCCTCGGAGTAGTTTGTAGAAGTATTCCGTTCTTTTGTCTAGTTAAACCTTCGTACAGTGTTGTCCTCTATTTTATGACTCAGGGTTTCAAAAGGTTTCAGAGTTTCAGAGTGTAGTTTTTTAATCTCTGATAGAACCACGAAGATTTCACTTTTATATAGAGTAAAGCCAGATGTCGTAAAGAATTCAAGTGCAACGCGAGATGAGCCAGGGAAGACAAGTTGGTAGAAAGGCACTTTTTTTTTTGATAAACTAAAACCAAGAGATAAAAGCCAAAGGCTTTAAGATTAATGTTTTGTACAAGCGCTCCGCCCTGGATGCAGGATTGGTGGTTAAATTTTAAGGTTAACCAATAACTAGGTGTCTCCCTGCCCAAACGCTATTTTCCCCCAAACTAAGTTTTCTGGAGGAAAAGGCATCAAAGATGAGAATTTCAATTTTTAAGACTCTCTCTGCTCTCTACATTCTACTCTTGAATTCTCTCATTGGCAGAAGTAAGAAACCCGTGTCTTTCGTGGTGATAAGTGGTTACCCGCCGAATATAAAGCAAACTCCAAGACGTGGATGACCGGACATTTTTTTTGAAAAATGGACTGTAATTAGATAAGCAGTTTTACACGCAGGACGAAAAATCTTATTATTTACTGATAATTGTCCGGCACATCCAAAAGACTTACAAAGCAAATTGAAATCCATTGAATTGTTAAATATGACCTCCAAATAGCAACCGCTTGACCGGGGAGCAATTCAAAAATTAAAGTGTCACCATCGAAGCAGAATCGTAAAAGAAGCATCGCAAGAGTATAGAGGCTAATACCAAACATGATATTACACTTTTGGAATGCATCAGCCATGTAGCAAAAGTATGGGATACTGATGTCAGTAATGAAACGATAGCAAATTGCTTTAAGAAAACTGGTTTTGGTCAGAATTCAGCTTGGGAAGTAGAGAATAACGTACCCTTAATTTTCTTAAATAACATTGATGAAGATGGAAACTTCATGGTAGCTGATTATGAGGCATGGGTAAGATTGAATAATATAAATTCCAATGCCACTCTTGAGAATTATATTGAGGTAGACAACCAAATTTGCACATCAGGCTTTCTTGCAGACGACGACATTATTGCGCATTACAGCTCTGAAACACCGAATTCGACTTTAACAGCAGTGGAAAGTGATGACGAGGGTTCAGTGAAAGAATTTATTCAACAGAATTCCAAGAATGATATAGCGGATTCCTTGAGAAATTTGAATTTATATTTGCAAACGAATGACAATACAACTGATGACCACTATAAGGTTTTCAACAAATTGGTAACTTTTTTTTACTGAACTATCAGAAAAAAGTAAATTTTCAGCCACAAATTACTGAATATTTTAACTGTAATTAGTATGTACTACATGGTTTGGAGTCAATAAAAATGTCAAATTGAACAATTATAACATCTTTAAACAAATTCACTAGTTTCGATGAATATTTCTATAACTCTAGTGTTATGTTGAGTTATGAAAGTTTGACTGTAAATATTTTGCGATTTTTGAGGATAAATAAGTAATTTGTTTTTTTGAGAAAAATAAACAAATTCCTTCTCATTTTATCTAAATACAATTCAATATTTTTCCAATTCTCTTCTTAAATGTGCTCCAATTACCTCGTGTGATGTGGAAAGAACCTCTTCTCCCAATATAATGTTTTGTTTCGAGACACTCGAAGAAGTTTTACATTCGATCATTAAAAAAAACATTTATATGCAGTGTTAACAAATGATTTTAATATAAACTTAATTAATTGTAAATTGTATCATTCTAGTCTTTTGTGCATTAAAAAACTTTTATATTGCGTTTTAATACAAATATTCCATCTTTTTTTGTTATACATATATTATATTTAAATATTTTCTATTTAAATTTAATTTTCTATTAAACAAATAAAGATTCGGGCCCTTATTATAAGAATACCCTAATGTAAATTATTACATTTTGTTTCATTTTTAAAAATTAATACAGATTAAATTCCTGGTTCACCGAGCTTTGCTGGGTTTCCTAAGTACTATTGTTTATTTCGGTAGCTATTCTTTGATTCAATTTCTACTATTAACTATTTTTATGGACGTCTTCTTAAAGAGAAGACATGCCAAGAGTATGAAGAAAACAATGTTTAATGGAAGCTTGCTTCCATTAAACGTTTAATGGAAGTACACGAAATTTTATAATAATCTACTCATATCAATGACCCTTCATGTTCAAAATATGCTCCTTTTACTCCAGATTTATATTTAAGAGCATTCGTACGATTAGAGGAATTTTTGCTTCCTCCAATACCTTCCCACCTTTTCAAATGCTTTTTTTATAAACTTACTGAGCCATTTCTTAAATATTTTAAAATCGACTACTTTATTTGGCCATTTATGATTAATTTAGCGACACTTTAATTTGACTTTAAAATTAAATTAAATTTCCTTTAAATTAAATGACCTAATTTTAAATTTGAGACTTTTCTCTTGCTACCTTTTCATTCACTGCACACTCATTAACCTAAAACTACATAATAATTGCTTAAGAATTGTATTTTTATGTTCTTTATGTTAGTGATGTCTAGACACCTGCATAAAAATGCAATATTTGTTTAAAGCTAAAACGAATAATAAATTATATACATGTAAAATGGATAATCAGTACATCGAATATTTACTGTTTTATGTTGTTTCTAAAAACTGAATAACTCCAAGCCTTTTAACTACATTTCCTTCTTTTCTTTTAAAATAATCTACTATTAAGTGATTTAATTTTTATTAACGTGTTTTGCCATATTTAGTTCTTGAACTTTTATCATTTTATATTCGCATATCAGTGAGGATGCTTAATGTTAGCTAAGTATGTTTGTTAACAAAAAGGGCGGATTATTACATTTCTAACTGTCCTTTTGTTAGTTTACCTAGGTGATTGTTAAATATTTTAAAATCACTTGCTTCCATCCATTAATTGATGGTTAATACATTTTTAATTAACTTAACCCTCTCATGCATAATTAAAAAATAAAAATTCATTTTAAAAAAAGTTTTATTTTGCAGTAAACATAAATAATAAAATACTAAACTTAAAAATATTTTACATAAGTTTAAAAATATTAAAAAAAGATGTGTCCATTCCAGTGGCCTTCATGCATTCTCTGCATCTGTTATTTTCTACTTATGAAAATATTCCATACAGTCTGGACATGCAGGGTTCATAACATCTTTTACATACTCGTATATATTTAGATATATATATATATATATATATATATATATATATATATGTATATATGTATATATATGTATGACATCTTCTGGCATTTTTATTATCTGTAAGTTTTGCCCAGTGTCCATAGTTGTCTTTCCTTCTTTCATCAGGTATCTGATGATTTGGTTTCCTTTTCTTCAAAATACTGGTTGGTGGAGTGATGATTCAGTAGAAACTACACATGATGATCCCCTTCTTTGCCTCTTCATATTTTTATCAGTTTCTAACAATGACTTTGCTCCTTCTAGGTGATTTGATCGAATTGTACCTGTGGCCCATATTTGTTTTTTTCTTTAGTTCCTTCAGCAGATATCTGATGAATGACATAATGAGATTTACACAAAATGTTCACCTACATCATCCTCCTCCAATATTTCATTTACTTCTTCGTATTTTTCTCTCAAATCAAAAATAACGATCTAAAAATTATTTTTTTTTAGAAATTTTGCTTGGTGTTCACTGCAGCGGACAGATCTTATTTTATGATAATTTTTACTTTTTTATAAATTAATCTTGAAATAATTTTATAAATTTTAATTTAATAATTCATTTAATAATTAATTTAATTAATTAATAAATTAGTTTTTTGAATTTTAATTTATCTGTCCACTACAGTGGACCCAATGAACTAGAGGGTTAACGATAAACATTAAACGTTTATATAAACATCTACAAAATAGGGCATGTTTAAATTGAACATTTAATTTAAATTTTATCTTAAAATTTTCAACTTTCGCAGCATTAGAATTTTGGATTATGCAGTTTGTTATAAGATTTTATCCGCATCCTATACCTAACGTTAAACATGATGCACGTAATTGAAAATTGTTCGCCTTATTTCAAAATCATATTTCGCCATATCGATCAGATACGATTGATATGAAAAAAACATTTCTAGATAAGTAGAATTTCAATCCTATTTTATTACAAGTGCAATTTCTGCCCTAAGAGATATTGAGCACTTGTAAATTTTATCATTTTGTATTTGTATCAGTGATGCTTAATATTCAAAGTTAAACATACTTTTGATCCCAATAATTTTTTTTCCTAGTAAAAAGTATTTATTTATTTATTACTGGTATTATTGTTAAACATCTGGTTGACCGATCTTTGGTGAGTTTCCCAGATACTATCCTTATTTAATTTAAAATGATTTAGTTATCCGGCTTTTTGCATTCTTTTATGAAACTTTACTTCAGTTGCAAGTTCTTTCAATTTTGAATTTGTATAAATTTTTTATATAATTTATTTAGTTTAGTATAAATAAATAAATTAACTAACAAGATTAGCTCGTTTAATAGTATAAGATTTTCTACCCTTTTTCCATAGATTATGACTGATCATGATGAACGAAATTTTCAGGTCTTTTACTATATTTACTCTATTTGCAAGATGGATCAAACTATATTAAATTCACGATCAAAAAAATCCTGAAAGACGTGTTTCCATTGGTTTTCCATTTTTTCGAACTTGTAGGTAAATCTTCTAAAGATACAGGTTTTGAATTATTAAAAGTCCTTAGTTAAAAATAGCGAGAGCAACTGGTTAGTAACAGTTTAAATTTCATTTTAAAAGATATTTTCGATTTCGTGCTAAACATTATTGAACTATTGAACTTATTTCCTTAAAAAACTTTTTATTTACACTTTCAGTATTAGAATTCACTTTAACATTACATTAGCTTAAACGTTATTAATTTCTTGAGTTAAGAATCGCATTGTAAATGAATTTAAAAACCTTCGTTAAAGAAAATTCAACAAATGTTTTTTTACACAAAAAAATATTTTCCACCAAAATATATACATAAACATTTAATTTATAAAATGAAAACTAAACAATGTTCCCAGGGTAAAAAGTTAATGTTAGTTGACTTTTTAAATCTGTGCTTGGATTGAATACGGCTAATATTATACGCACTAAATATGCATAAAAATGAAAATTTAGTGCTGAAGTCTTCCAAAGATAGAAGTTTGAATTTTTAAAAGTCCTTAGTTAAAAATAGCGAAAGCAACTCGTTAGAAATAGTTTAAATTTAATTTTAAAAAATATTTTCGATTTTGTGCTAAACATTATTGAACTATTGACCTTATTTCCTTAAAAACTTTTTATTTACACTTTCAATATTAGAATTCACCTTAACATCACATTTACCTAAACGTTATTAATTTCTTGAGTTAAGAATCGCATTGTAAATAAATTTAAAAACCTTCGTTAATGAAAATGCAACAAAAATATATTTTCAACAAAAATATGTACATAAACATTTAATTTATAAAATCAAAACTAAACAATGTTCCCAGGGCAAAAATCAATGTTAATGTTAGTTGACTTTTTAAATATGTGCTTGGATTGAATGCAGCTAATATCATATGCAATAAATTGCAAAAAAATGAAAATTTATTGCTGAAGTTTTACCGTACCTACAAAATATTTTAGAGCGCATAAGTATTAAGTATTTTTATTTGGTCCATTTACCACACCGTCTAAATCAACAAATATGACCACAACAATATAGAACAACAATACTGCGCATCTTAACAAAAAAAACCTCCAGATCGATTATTGTAGAAAATATGGTTTAAGAATGGTTATAGCTATGGATCTCATTAGATAAACAATTGGTTGTCCAAACGAAATTCTCTGATTTAACAAAATATTTATGTTACAGGGGATTTTTTTACGTCGATCTTACGTAGATCTTTTTCTAAAAAAATATTCGTAGCTAATTCTGCTTGTTCCATTTTTTATTGCCTTCAGCTACAATTATATGTACTTCAACATATGTACTTATTTCAACAAAATGGATAATAAAATAATTATGATTTTCATCTCATTCTGCTACAAATATTCCAAAAAGAACATAATCCAATTCTTCCTGAATTGAAGCTGTCGTTGCTGGAGCTGTGCAATCGAAAACAATGCACTATTTATTTGCATTCGCAAATAACTTCTCTCCATTCATT
>JAWQRJ010004846.1:0-10715 GCA_033557515.1 Diorygopyx duplodentatus
GGATTAGGACGCACTCCGTGATGTTATAATTATTTATATTTAACCTAATGGTAGTAATTTTTAAGGAAATTGAATGAAGAAAATATATATATATATATATTAAGAAATATATTAAGAAATTGAATGAAGAAAAATAGTGTCCCGGAGCGGGATTCGTCCTCCAATCACCGGTTGGTTACTTTACCAACTAAGCTATCCAGGACTTCATATACATAGAAGATTCAGAAACAACAATATTTTCCCGAAAAGGATAGAATTTTTTTAACTGGAAACCAATCGTAGATTGTTAATTGTTATACAAATTGTGGTTGTTGTGGTGTTTTCACTCCGGTGTTTCCCGTGATTGTATTAGGTGCTGAAAGCGCCAAGTTCACTGTCTGAAATAACTGAACACATCAGTCCACTCGCTGAGAAATCATCGGAAAACAATAAGCTTTTCTACATCTTAATTGTTAAAAAGTGTTTCCTTGAGTATAAGGAGAATCACCAAGGAATTTGGGAACTTAGAGTATTAGCTTTCAGTTTTGTTTTGTACGTGAATAGGTCGCGAAATAGTTTTAGGCTAAATAAATCGTGTTAAATTTTGTTTTTGCTTGTGGTTGTTAGGTAATATATTTTGTTATTTAGTTTTCGTGGTTTTATTTTTGATTTTCTTGTCTTGCGTTGATGCAAGAACCGTCGTTTTTGAAATATAAGTATTTCTGTTTACTCAGAAAATAGTAAGTGGAAATAACCAACTAATTGATTATTTTTGCTTCCGGTAACAGAGCTATTACAATTACTCAATTACGCTTACAAGTTAGCCATTTGTTAATTACTAGACCTACGACGGCAGTTCCACAAGCAACTATTTAGATGATAACTGCGTAATCCCCGATAAAAATATTTGCAGAGCATTTCTCATTACACAGCAGTTCTGTAAAATCAGTTACGGGCATGTTTCCTTTTTAAGCCTCCTTTTTCTGAACATTTACTCCCGTAAATCTGCTGCGTTAGGGCTATTAAAAGGTCAATCGTTTAACATCCTAAAAACCACAAGTCAACGTAGAGAAGCGGAAGTGTTCGATCATTTCCGCCTACTGCATTTTATGTGCAGTAATAAATCGCGAACAATACGTTCACGTAAATCAGATTTATTTGCTCCGCTTTCGAGACGATTCCATAATAACCAGTTTCCATTCGAGATCCGCTCCGTAATATATAAAACCATTTTATGGCCTATACCGAAAGATTGCGTTGATCGTATTTAAATTTTCCATTTTCCACGTTCAATACACCACGGTCCCCAACGTAACTGTTATTGTGCAATAGGACTTTTACGACGTCGAGTGAAATTATGTTGAACGTGTAGAAAATATTGTGTTAGAATGTACCAATTTTTCGTTTGTTGACTTTACTTTGATAACGACCTATCAAAATCACGTACTATCGTGCCTAGTAAGCAAAATAAACATCTGGTGATTCATTTTAAATTTAAATTTTAGGTTTGTTAAATTTAATGAAGCAGATTGTGTACATATTTACAACATTTTATTGTTGTGTGGTTTGAAAATTGGCTACCGTAAGATTAACTGCGGTATCGGGAGGAAGATTATGTTCATTTTGTCATTTTTCATATTTAGTTCCCAGTCTGATGATTGCAGATCAAATGGGTGGTTAAGCTGAAGTTTCTTTGACAAAAAAAATGTTTTTAACACATAGCTTCTAACGGTTCAAAAATAGTCCAGATTGACGAAGATTACATCGAGAGTTCTGTTGCCGCACTCTTCAATTCTGCAGGTCGTTGGTCGTGAATCTTGTTTTTCATTGCTCTTCATTTTCGTATATATGTTTTTCTAGATCACACCGCAGGTCAGTTTGAACGTAACTGAATATATAGATAGAAAGCGTGAAGTATTACTTGAGTGGGCTCAAGTTTTAATTCTTTCAGCTTCCGTCATACGCAATATGTACCACTTTGAGTTGGACCCACGGATTTCCTATAGAGTATGAAGACTTACCTACTGACCAATCATCGACTGTTAATGAGTTAATGTGAGTTAAATAACCCTCCGCAGCATAGTACAGCTCAGCAGTTAGGTGACGACTACGAAATTTCCTAAGAGTTCCCAGACGATTCAAAATTTTAGCAATCCGTAATAATGTTATTGAAGAAAGAAGTATTAAAGAAGGAAAGAAAATTTTATCAAAACCTGCTGACTTTACACATTATTCTGGTGTACCAAAAATCCTCAAAGATGCGAAAGGCAGTCTTCCCGTTACATTTTTCCTGACTTTACTAACTTTTAATTGATAATGGCATTAAAAAAATTGGTTTTTCAAACTAACTAAAAATGGAAACTAAGTGGAAATGAAAGTATTTTTTATGGATAAATTTACTGATGATTCTGATCATCATGATGCTTACATTAGTTTATGCTTGTAAGTAGGTTGAGCTAGCTTCTGAATAATATCTACCTAAATGATAATAAGGTGGAAAAAAACTAGCAACGTGAATAGTGAAATACCTTGTGTCTTGTTGTACATTGTTTGTTAAATTGTGCACGGAAAAATATATCTAGAACACAAGCAGAGGTGATGTGATTGGAAGACTAGTGAATCTGGGATGAGAATATTGAGAAGACAAAAAATCTGTCGACTTAATCTCAAATTTTCACAGTCTATATATTCTAACGGCTGTGAGGCGGCGCGGCGGAAGAAAAATGGAGAAGTTGTTGAGTTCTTTGCTCTCATTTATACAGTTCATATGGTTGATTACAATGTAAATATACATTTTGTCGATAAATTTGATTAACTTATGGGAAGTCTTTTATCAGTGATGTTTCGAAGACGTTATGGAGAAACGTCACTGCTCCTGGTTTGACACTTGACGAACTAAAAGATTATTTTGCTAATGAAATTCCACGTAGTAATCAGACAAATACTGAGTTAATCGATTACTACTACGATAATACTGCGGGTCCGGTTCATAATAACCTAGTCTTTCACGATACTGAAGAAGGTATAGTGTAAAATATTACTGATTCTATAAAAGCAAAGGCTACCAGTCTCGATGCAGACTCGTTCAATTATGCATACCTTTGCTCTTAGCATTTATAACTCACATTACAAATTACAGTATTTCTCATTCCTTCTTTCCAACTAATAGGAAGTAATTACTAATTAAATAACTCTTTAATTACTCCTATGGCCAAAAAATCTAATCCGGTTACTGCACAGAATTTTAGACCTATAGTGTTTTACCAACTTTTGGAAAAAGTAATGTCAAGGCAACTATTCGCACACCAATCTGGTTTTAGATCTGGATACAGTTGTATTGCTTTATTGACTACAACTGATGATGATTCTTAATACCGGAGAATCGGAATTGGCAGCAATATTAGAAGCTATTGACATTTCAAAGCCTTTGATACCATTAGCCATGAGATTGCAAAGATGCATATATAAGCCTTACGAATACTGCCTTCGATTTCATAAGGTCATATCTAGAGGGAAAAATTCAACCGACTAGACTGCATGGTAATATTATTGGCTTGCTTATCTGTGACGCGTGGGATGAACCAGGGCTCCATCTATCCCCATTAGTAGCTGCTATAGACACGTGATTTTTCGTCAGTATTAAGGCATAGCAGCATAGGTCTTCATGTTAATGATAAGCAGCTTTCCATCTGATCATGTGCGAAATGCTTGTTGAAATGCAAATTCAACTTTGATATGGAGATTTTGGTGCATGTCTCTGCGAGTTACTAATTAAAGATTAATGCATCTAAGTCTGCGTTAATACTATTTAGTTGAAATCATGCTAGAGCTACGCTGACGTCACATATTAATAATAATATTGTTATTGATAACATGTCTTTGACAATCTCCACATCAATAAAGAATTTAGGACTTACCATTGATTTACAGCTCAAATTCGACAAACATGATTAAAGGTGTCAAGAATTCTAGACAGTGGGCGATTAAATTATCGCCCTAGCCGATAGCAGAGTTCTGTATCGATGTTTCCCACGTACTTCTCTCACAATTTATTTATTTACGATATAAAATGAATTTGGTGAAAGTGGAGACATATCTCAATAGATTCCTGGCACCATTATCGATATCCTGCAAATATCGACGGGCAAGATAAAGCCGTTTGCCCTGGCTGGGAATACATACATACCCACATACAAGATTTGCGCGTTTAAGAATATTATATAATACAGCGTAAATTATTAAATAAACAACAGGTTCCGACAATAAAACTGAGACGGCTAGTCTCGTTAGAAAAAATGTTATCGATTTGTATATTAAAAACTAGCTTTGAATTCAGAATGCCACCCAGATCATTAACATGATTATTTACGTTCAAGGGCTCAGGGCCTAGTTTGTAGCTAAAGCGCACACAGCGCTTTTTGCTAAATGTTATTTGTGAGCTCTTTTGAAAGTTTAAGAAAAGTTTGTTATCTAGCCAGTAAGAATGAAAGCGATCAATATCCTGCTGTAATCTGTAACAGTCCGCAACAGTGTCGATACGCACGAAAATTTTACTATCGTCAGCATACAATACGAATTTCGAATGCTGAAAACACTTTTCAATATCGTTTATATAAACCAAAAACAGCAGAGACTCCAAATGACTATCCTGCGGCTCCCCCGACACTACTAATCTAAGATTGGAAAAATAGTTATTCAATTTCACTTAATACGCATAACTTTTGGTTGAAATGTAATATCCGATCCATAATAAAATTCCACGGGGTATGTTATAAGATCAGATTTTTCTAATAATATATTATTATCGAGCATCAATAGCATCAAGCTGAGAGTAATCATTGATGGCACTATGGATTAATTCATGTAAGATACAAGATTGGTATCAACCGACCTACCCGCCATGGATCAATGCTGCTCATTGTAGTTTTTCAAATATTTTTGAGAAAATAGAGAGCATGAAAATACGTCGATAGTTAGAAATCATACGTCTAATACCTGACTGATAAACCGGTACTATAAATCGTTCCTTCCATTCTGTCGGAAATGACGACGCTCGCCAGAGAAAGACTCTAAAAAGAGGATCCGATAATTGCTGAGGACAATTATGAATATAAACCATCGACATCCGGTCCAGGGCTTGCTTCTGATCAACCCGCTGTAGAAGGCAAGCAATGCCCCTACAATCAAACCACGGAATTCGTTCAATATATAGTCGATAATCAGGCGCAATTAATTTTGTTGTTCATCCACGAGATGTTGTGAAGGATAAAAAATGGATCCGGTTACCCCACCTTTTCCATTTTATGAAACCTTAATTTTTCTTTAATAGCTCTAATCGTTTGCTGAGAATACCAGACAGGAAAACGCTGATGGCCTATCACTTTATGGGGTACGTAATCCCGAACAAAACGATTTAGATGATCATGGAGTACTGCCACAGCCCGAATAGAGGGTGTAACGACGCGTTTTCATTACGCCGCAAAAGCTTGTATTTTTCGAGTGCCGTTGACCCTCGACTGCACCGAACCCACGCCTGAACCGACTACAACGACCGGGCGAAGCGAGAGTTAGACCGCGCGCAACACCGCACCTCATTACTAGATCGCACCGCGCTACTCACTGCAACGGTTACCGGATATTTGAATAAAAGCGATGGGCGACGGTTCGATTGGCAGTTCCGATCCAGAGCAGTGCCACCGATACCAGTGCCAGCAGTAGTGTTAAAGTGAAGAAAATCGTGTCGAGTAAAAGTAGTTTTGTACCCGGACAACCATCTGTAGAGTAAGCATACAGCATCCATATAATTTGTGCGTCATTTTCTATCTGTATTGAGATTCTATCGTACAGTCTAGCTCCGTACTTTTTCTAGCTGTATTGAGATACTGCGGTACAGTCTATCTCCGTCCTTTTCTAGCTGTATTGAGATACTGCCGTACAGTGTAGCTCCGTCCTTTTCTAGCTGTATTGAGATACTGCCGTACAGTCTAGCTCCGTCCCTTTCTAGCTGTATTGAGATACTGCCGTGCAGGCTAGCTCCGGTCTTTTCTAGCTGTATTGAGATACTGCCGTACAATCTAGTTCTGTCCATTTTTAGAAGTATTGAGATACTGCCGTACAGGCTAGCTCCGTTCTTCTCTAGCCTGTATTGAGATGCTGCCGTGCATTCTAGCTTCGTCCTTTTCTAAACTGTATTGAGATACTGCCGTACAGTTTAACTCCGTCCTTATTTATTTCCGTCCGCACATTTGTCTCCGTCCTAATCTAGCTTGTGTCCTTACCTGTACTTTCTACGACCGTCGTTTAACCTATTTATTTTTTTGTAATTTCTTATCGCACAAACCGTAACCGTAAGTAATTAAATAGCTTTGCTAAAATAGCTCCCTGCTTGGTGTTGCTTCCGTCCGCTCTGGTTTACCGTTTGTAATATTCCTTGCCCGACTGCTTGACCGCGTTACCTGCTTGAATGCTGTGTAAACTGCTGACAATAATAATAATAAAAAGAAACCTGCAAGATTTACCGACCCCTGGAGTTCCGTACCTCCACTCCAGCCCCTGGAAGGTTCTCAAACCGAGGGAACAAACCGCGAGAGTAAACTCGTATAAGACCTGACACTCAAGACTGAGAGAAGAACTTATTGTTTATATTTTGGTTATTGTAAATATATTTATGTAGAATACAATAAATAATTTAAAAACCAATCCTGAGTTCCGATACCCTCATAGCCTGCGTCATTGAAGGAGTAGAGGATTGAAGGGCCATCGCCCAGTCTACTCAAGGGTAAGAGGCGTATAACAAATTCGAGCGCCGGATGATGGTCATCCGAATCAACAAGATAATCTGAGCAAGGTTCTACATTATACAGCGTGATCAACATAGATTGAACGTGCCGCTCGCTTCGCATACTGAACTCCGTTGACGTGTTTGACAGCTGAATAAAATGCGAAATTTAGGCGGGAAATTTGAAACGTTGATTGTAAGAATACCTGTAATCTCTATGTAGAGAACATTATTAGGAAGCTTTTATGTATTCTTTTCCAATTTTGATGTTATTGCTGCTAGTGAGGGTGAAACTATTATTGATACAACTTAATACAATTTATTTTATGTTTCCTTAAATCTCAATTTGTTTTATGAGGTTAGAAGGAACAAATTTAAAAGTAAACCTAGCATTACTGCAAAAAAATCAAATTTGGAAAACTTACAAGACCAAATTGCTAACATGGTTTGCAAAATGGACCCTAAAATGAATTGAACTAGTCGGAAAAAAGATAAAATTCAAATTATTGTTTGAAAGTGTAGCGAGTCTTTTTCGCTGGCCGCAACTCTCCTAAAGAATGCCCTTTGATAGTAGACAATACCAATAGAATTTTTTTATTGAATGTTGATAATCATAAATCCGAACAATAAATGAAAAATAATACTGAATTTTTACTGTGATTCTTTATTGCACAATATTTTGTAGATACTGTTGTAATTAAATTAGCGGCCTCCATTGCTTATTAAGCATAAATTAATTCTTCTTGTGTTGTGGTGTACCAAAAATCGTTTTTGAGTATATCCCCTGTATTGCAGTCTCTTTTTTTAAATACGTTGGCAATAAAGATAATTATTATTATTATAAAATTAAGTGATTAACGTTGGGTTATATTTGACAAATTGTCACATTCGTTAATCTTTGTATGGAAAATGGACACGTCCTGGGTGTTTTAATACAGAACATATATGTAGGAGGACATGGGAACTCAGGGCCTTTGGAACATTTTTCTTTATAACTAATTGCAGGAAATACTTCTGAAAATACTGCTTATAAAGGAATGCGATACATCAATGCGGAGTATTTTTTAGCAATGCAGAAATTATTCGAAATGTGCAATATATTATTCAATTGCAACTTTTTTAAGGCTTTGAGAAATATAGAAAGTATAAACCGTTGAATTATTGACGACGCTAATCAATCGTAGTTTTTAGCACATTACGTGCGATTAATAATTATTTGTAGCGTGGGCAGTTTATGTCCTCTGGGGTATCCAATACAAATAGTAACGTACATCTCCAATGGCATCTACTAAAGAGATGGAATATCGATAGTCAATGGACCGAACGGATGTCCCGAGGGCCGTTACATGTAATGGATACTCTAGCTACTGAACGAGCTACACGAAAGCATCATTCTACTGTATTTATTATACATAAACATGTTCCCCTCTTGTTTATGGTTTCATACTTATAAATAAACATGATATTTTCTTGTATTTTTCATTGCATAAACACGTGTTTTGGTGCCGAGTTTTTTTTTGAGCTTTATACGATTTCTTGTATGTGTGGTGCGCTGATTTTAAATGTAATTCTGCATTTAGCTCTAATATTTGAGACAAAAATCATCTGATTTACGTTACCCTATTAACTATTTTATATTAGGCTTGTGATTCACATAACAAAAATCAAATACTTAAAAAATATTTTATTTTCTAGAATATTTTATTGACACGAATAAAATACAGGAACATTACAGTAACACTACAGTGAGTCAAATAACACTTTTTTAACATAATAAAATGAAACCATAAATGAAAGGTATTAGTTTGGGAAGCTTTTTTTATGGGATATTCTTCAATAGATTTTATTTCGACAGTCTCTTTGTAAGTACCAGCAGTAATATGCCATCCTGTGTATATCCCATCTGCCCTGGGAGCGATTTCCTTTGATTTCATGTCAAGGTGAAATCTTTCATCTTGAATGGAAAACGGTCCAAGTGGTTGTGTAAGTAATGAACTTTTATGCTAATATTAGATCCAAGGTCTGTGAAATTAATGAGCATGTTGTTTACTAGTTCAGCAGAGTTTCAGCAGAGTTATGCAGAATAAGGCATTTGAGGGTCATCAAAAATTCCAGCTTTTGAGTGTACTTGCGGACTATCATCACATGGAGGAAAAAACAACACAGTGGAAGAGTTTAGGAAGGACCTAAAACCATCTTGAAGAGTAAAATCTCCAATGCAGTGTGGCTTCTAAAATTGTTGCGCTTAAGAATAAGCAAGAAGTCAGAGAGGGGAAGGCGATAACGCGACTGGGTAATAACTGAACAATATCTGATATAATAGACAGGGAAATTATGTAAACTGAGGAGGAAGCGTTGCTGGGTATAATATATTCGATGCCGTTAAATCCAATAAAGTATAATAATTTATGGAAAACTGATCATTACTGACAAGTGCGAAAAGCAGGTTCGAAGAAGTGAAGTGATATGCCATTTTATTTTCACTTTTCACTTACTTTGCAAGTCAATTTTCCTGGAAACTTGCAAGATAAAACACTCACGAGTTGAATTACCCTATTTATATGCCAGCAGTATCGACAAAGTACAGCACTTTCAGCAACCCAGTCACTTATCGAATCAATTTTACATTCGAACGTTACCTAGATGGCTTTATGGAAACTTTTACGGCAGTCTATTAAAAGTTGTCACTCACCATATGCCGTAACGGTGCCACATCATCTTTTCAGCGAAGCTGCCTAAAGGACGATAAACAGAAGGTACCACTCAATTTATCGACGGCAAACACGATGTTTTTATTTCTTCTCCGCTAAAATTCTTAGAACGGCTATGAGAAAAAGTTAATGGACACGTGGAAAAAAATTAATTAATTTTCGAGAAAAATTTTCAGTCGATATCCGCAAAGTTTAAAATTAAAAACTAATTGAATTCCGCCACCATTGGACACATCGTCCATTTGACTTCTTTGTGTGCATGTGTTATTTCTTAATTCTACCTATAAAAGTAGTATAGCTTACACCTTACTAGGTATAAAATATTCCCACTGGAACACTTTTAACAATATAAATAGCGTTCTTCAATTTTGTACATCACTCTTGGAGTCTCGCTTATTATAAAAGATAGGCACAATTTTGTTTTAAAATTATCACTCTACAATTTTAAAGCAGTTTAATATGAAAACTATTGAATTTTTGGGAACTTATTTCTTATATCTTTCAATATATTTACAATATGCAAGGATCGATTCCAGGCACAACACATCATTAAATTATTGTTTCTGTTCTACGTTTGTTTTAGGTTTTCTAAAAATGTCAACTAAAGTCTACAAATCCACCAATCGTGCGAATCTTACTTAGACAACTTCTACAGACAAGAAAATGACATTGCTTCAGAAGATAAAGAACGCGAATGCTATGATAAGTCTGACGCTAAGCAGGAAGGTGAGACTGATGATGAAAATGATAATTTATTTTGGGGGGACATTAGCAAATGGAGCTGTAATTCATCTGTAATTCATCAACGGGACGTGTGAGAAGGAGATCCCACAATATAGTTACTTACCTGCCTGGGGTTGTACGAAACAGTAAGTTAGCAAAAACTACTGTCGAATGTTAATATAATATATTTAATGACGAAGTGGGTAATGATAATCACTTATAGTAATAATAACCACTTGATGTAGAAATAAAGGCTTTCGTCATATTGTTTATCTGGCACGGGCTTTGGAACTAAGCTAATAAGAACTTTGGAAGAATGATGGTTACGGAGTTAAGAAGAAACCAAAACCTAATGTAGATGGAATAAAAAAATATCCTATTTTTTACACAAAAATGTTCCACTCGTATCATTTGGAAAGCCACCCGGAAAACCACTTGAACGGAGTATTTTTATTAGTAACCAGAAGTCTTAGGTAATCAAAAGATCAGCCCTTAATTCTAGCTGTAAGATTACAGCTGATTAG
>JAWQRJ010004847.1:0-10714 GCA_033557515.1 Diorygopyx duplodentatus
GATGTAACGGAATAGAAATAAGTTTAGATGGACTTTTTACCTTTGCTCAAAATTTATTCCGGTCAATCATTTTTGAACGCTCGGTACAATTATATACGCAGTAGTTTCTCTTTTTCAATGTTAATGTGGCACCTGTAAATATTATTGAAATAATGTGAAATTTTGCACACAAGACTTATTTTTCATGTACTTCAATATAGGGGGGTAAGACAACATATTTAAAAAATATTAAAACTCATTACTTTGGTATATATATATATATATATATATATATATACATATATATATATATATAATATTTTAAAGTTTATGGTTTTTTCGCTATTCTTCAAATAAAACAATATTATTTCTGAACGTTTCGTAAGGTTCAACTAACACTGTCAACAGTATATTGAAGTAATTACTTCAATTATCTCACACCTGCTTTCCAATGTTAGAAGGAATTTCTATGAGAGATTAGGTTACTGTTTGGTATTCTTTTTTATGTTCAAATAGGGTTTTCAAAATTTATTTTATTTTAGAATATTTTTTTATTTTCCTTTTATAAGAATAGATTTATGTTCCTTTTGTGCAATCAACATTTAATATCTTTATTAATGCCCATAACATTTGCATGGAGATATTTCTAAAATATCCGTTTGACGTAGATCATAGAAATATTAAGTAAAAGAGCACTAGCTACTACGGTACAACGGTGCGACTAGCAGGCGCGCCTACCAGTCGCGCCAGGCACGTGCGAGTCTGGACGCCCCACACTACGTATTGTAAGCGCTGTGGGCGGGGCTTAAGTGTTATTGAAGGGAGGACAACGGCCTGGCTATGGTACCAACAAAAATCCTCGTACGGTATAATACACTTAACAGAAAGTATCTCCCATAAAGAGATGCGGTGAAAAGCTCAATTGTTTTTCACCATTCAGTCGTAATTTTGCTCTAACCTACATAAAGAAGCCTACAAAAATTCTGAAAATAATCCACACAAAAGTAATAGCAAACAACAGTATTTTAAAAGGACATAAATGTCAAAAGTAACAATAAGTTAGCACCGCTCAAAAAGCAAGAAAATAAAAAAGCGTGGAGGGGAACATTAAGAATATATAAATCAAACACAAGGAACGAATCATTAAATACTTACTTGGTTCGCTAAACAGCAGCATCTCAGAATTAACTATGGAAGTCGATTAAATATTTAGTCCGGAACAAACCGTTAGGACCGGACGGTATACCGGATGAATATTTTCAAGTTCTACCAAACTCATGGCTTCCCTATCTTCTCACCTTACTAAATAAGGTATTCACGAATGAATCACTACCCCCGGACTTGTGTAAGATAAATTTAAATATGTTACCGATGAAGGGAGACAACGAGATAATGCAACTATGGCAGTTATGGTTAATCGCGATCAAACGGGGAAATTTTACATTACAATAGGAGTTGTAAACAAAATAACAAGTACAAGAACGTTAACGATGCTGTTATACGCAAATGATACTATTCTCTTTGCAAACTATGTTCCCGACGCCAACAGAAAATTGGAAGTGCTAAGAAAATACTGTGTAGAAAATCAACTTCCCGCTAAGATATCCAATTTACATCACTACACGCCACTTCGGACCCAATACCTATACAGAATAGAAAACAATCCAATAGTTGCGTGTCTTCATTAGCAATGCTGAATAAATCTTGGGTTGTAAAAAACTAGTTTGTAAAAAAGACATATCTCTGATAGATGAAGGATTATTATTATTAATTTTGGTGTAATGGCATATATCCAGAAGTTTCGCATTCAGGAATACCTTGGATGCCCATTAATTGGATAGGATATCAAGTATCCCAACTGTGCGCAATTCTCCTCGAAAACAATTACTCAATGAGCTAATTAGTGTGCTTTGGTAATGATGTAATACTTATACACTGACATCGGTATATAATTTACTGCACGCACGCCCTAGGCGGCATTATACTTTCAAAGGATAAGGTTTTATATGACAGTATTCAAACCACATGGAATATTATGAATTTAAACTTCGCCACGTTGCTGCAATATACATAGAGTACGTTCTTTTATGTATTACTCATCAGTATTGCCCATCGGCAATACTAGTAAATGATAATGATGAGCAATAATAAATGCGGTACTACTAGAAACGATATGAAATAACAAAATTTACAGAAAATGGTGAAGACCTCTGAAACTCATTTTTTTTTTAAATTAGAAAAGTTGCAAAGAGTTACGTGCCACCTAGTATATTTGTCTAAAGTTTGTTTATTATTTTCTGAAGGTCTACTTACACGGTTTGAGAGTATGACAATTCAGAATCTGAAGAGAGTTAGCAATCAAAACAGACAACAGGTCAAAGTAGCTCAATAGTATTATGCCAGAGTTAGCAGAGAAAAAACTTTTTTGGAATGTTTAACATACATATGTAAATGTTTCACATACATAAATGTATTGAAATTGCAGTGGCTCTGTTATTTATAAAAAAGCACTATCTATGGCTTGCATTAATTGTAATTAAAAAATCAAGTCTATTTAAAACATGAAGAAACTAAAGATAGTATTTAATCCAATTAATAATGTTAACAAATACAACTCATTTTAAATTAACGTATTTACAAATTTTAGAGCAAATACATAAAGTTGGTGACAAATTGAAGGAAAGAAGGGGGTAAATAATTCAAACATAGTAGCAGTACAGACAAAGTAATAACGAACGTAATGAGGAATGCCGTAATACGGAATAGAAGAATAAATCGATAAGGAAATAGTAGAGTGATTACACATTTTGTTCAACTAAAAGATAAACCTTCAACACGTGATTAAATGATGTAAATATTGCAGACTAGCTGGTGCATGTAGGCAATCATTCCAGACAGTAATTGATGAAATGAAAAATATCTGTGGTAAATTTCAGTATTGTGGATGCTCAAATGAAATTTTAAATTAAGCGTAAGGGAAGTAGGGCTTAGCCGGCGGACGTACTGTCCGCCGGCTGTGGAACGCTCGAAATAATAAATTCGCTGGACCTCTAAGGAAAAAATTCTCGGATACGTCAACTTTGCTTTTCATAAACACATGTTTTCGAATAGTTTCTGAATGTTTTTACCCCCACCCTTATCCGCAATGACGTCATAGACATTTTTTTTACATGAGAACCCCCTAATTTTCTTACGGATTCTGATTCTTCTTGAAATTTTGCGTACGGCAAGTGTTCTTATGTGTAGCAAGTGTTCTATGGCTACTGATTTTTCGATATTAGTTTTCTTAAATTTCAAACGGCGATATCTTACCGTAAGTTTGAAAAACCTACACGTAAGAATACTTTCCGTACCCAAAATTTCAAGGAGAATCAGAATCCGTAGGAAGATTAGGGAATTCCCATTTTTAAAAAATATCGATAACGTCATTTCGGATAAGGGTGGGGGTAAAAACATTCAGAGACTATTCGAAAACATGTATCTCTAAAAATTAAAGTTGACGTGTCAGAGAATTTTTTCCTTATACGTCCAGGGAATATAGCATTTAGAGCGTTCCACAGCAAAACATTTTTTTTAACTTTAAATGTCCAATAACTTCTGAACTGTGCAATTTTCAATCTTTTCTTGACAATCAATAAAATCGAATATAAATTCCACAAGGAAATTATAACGACGTCTTCCAATAAAGGCGATACTCCAGGCGATGGCGAACACATGTCATGAGGCTACGGCCCGAGGGGCCCGCCTGGAGGCTGGTTACGAGATGCGATATCTTGCAACTGAGGGGCAGCACATTGGGGCCTCAGTGCAGCGGGAAAAAACAGTTAATCCAGCAGATATTGCTAGAATATTCAGTTAATATTTTTCAGTGGTTATTATAGCAATAAAGTACATAGGTCAATCTTTTCGCCAACTACTCTACAAAATAGTGTTATTCCTTAAATAATTTGGTTTCGATTCCTCTACAAGAAGGCATCATCTGTTTTCGAGATCTAGCATTGCTGCGTACGCCACAGCTTGCCAACCATCATGTCATAATTTACAGTACTACCAAATTGAAAGTTATGGCAGTTACAAAAATATCATTTACATAACCTTATTTATAATAATTATAATAAAATAGCTCCACTCATTGTACACAAGGTGTCAACCATACTTGTCAATAACAAGTATTGAAGAAAAATTCTTTTAATACCCTCGCCTTCCCTAAACATACAACTATTTTGTAGATTCCAATATTCATTCGTTTACAATGACATATGAACTTAAATGCTAAATAAGATCGAAATAAAAAAGATCTTGTTGTGCCTAGTACAATATGTAATGTCAATGACATAAATGACTTTTTTGTTTCGGTCCAGAATGGTGCCCTCTTAATGACGGCCTTATGCGGTTTTATACTAACAGTTGACCTAGAAATGATCGCAGGAAATTATAATCTCAAGAGGTGTCGGAAGAGCAAGTTGCACAAACAATAAATACACTTTCTTCTAACGCTATGAGTGCCGATGGGATTGAGTTAAAGTTTTCCTAATTCTTGGAAGCAGTCCGTAAAAAGGCCTATCCAGAAGAAAAACTCTGCGTGCAGTAATTTAGGAAAAACCGGTTCTGTTATATTATCATCACCTGACTTCTATGCCATCCTGCATAGGGAACGCGATAATCATTGTGCTAACTCATAGTACCTTTAGGTATGTTTTAAAAATGCTAAGATTGAAATAATAAAATACTTAACTTGACTACTGGCGTTTCACCCTTGCCATTTCCAAATATTTGTCTATTTCGCTATCACTAAATATGAATCGTTTTCAATGATATCTGTGTTAAAAACCGGTTTTACGAAAATTACAAATTCCCTGCGGCTGCCGACGTAGACCCATTTAGCAAAATTGGAATAGCGAAATATGCAAACAGCAAGAGATCCGTGTTATGACAATTGCGTTAATCAAGTGGAAAGCCATGGCGCCTAAAGAAAAGAAAAAAGAATCTCCCGACAAGCTCTTTTCCCTGTGATCTCGGATTCACCTCGAACGTACCGCTAAAATATGAGGGAATTTAATGTGGTTGCCGAAACACAATTTCATTACTCGTGGCAGAGTAGTACCGGCAGTGGAATGCCGTTTCCCGCAAAGGCACTCTGCCTTGCCCGCCCCCTTTCTGTGAAGGGGCCAACGGACGTTTCCCCCCAAAGATGCACGAGTTATTATTCCAGCAACCGCAGCCTAACCACCCAAACGCAGACAAAAGGATTGTAACAATGTAGACTCGGTGACATTCGCAATATCGCTTTAAATTTCGAAAGCCTATCTGTGTACAATTTAAATTCACACAGCTGTAACCAGTGGCTCGGCCGTCTGTTTACTCATATATCCCCGTTGTTCTTAATTAATGTAATTGATGGGGTGAGGTGGTAGGTTTAAGTAGTGCTTTCATTAGAAAGGTCAGTGAAATGTCGTTGACACAGTGAAGGTCTATGGACTACCTCGGCAGGGACATAGCAACAGTTACGTATGAAAAAAAATTATTAAAAGTGTTTATTGCTCAAATTATGCATTTGATATTATAAGAGGTAAAGAATATTCAATACATGACATCTGAACGAAGAATTAATCTCACCTGAATTGACGTATGTATTTCAGTAAAGAAACCCGCTTGAACTCAAATTAACTCGCAAAATAAAACGGATTCTTAGAATTTCCAAATAATTTCAATAAACGTGACGGATAATTCTGGAATTGTATAGATTTTATATACGAAAACATTTTCCAATCCCATCGTGTATGAAAGAGAAGGGAGACTACTAATCTTTTCGCCTCACGAATATTACATTCAACAAAATCGAAGATCGTCGATCACCAGCGAAAGTTTGAGAGTTGATGACTATTCGCCAAATTTCTTCTTTGAAAGCTTCTTTTCCCTGCCATGATTTTTGACTATAACAGACTCTTTAAAAGGTCTACCCTCCTACCACCAATTTGTGATGTTGTGCTTAGGCTGTAGTCACACTGTCACTTGCCTGTGTGGAATAAGAATAAATAGGCTACATATTAGTAATATTATACTGTAAAATTGTATTAACCTACATACATATTGCAGGGTTTCGTTTATAACAATAAGTACCTGGAAGACCGAGCTCGCTCGCGGGTAAAAACACACAAAATACATTATTAGGGGTAGGAAACATCTACCCCTAATCGAGCTTGCCTAGCTATAAAAAGCAAAAACTCAGTTTTATATCTTAAAACCATTTTTCTGATGGTCAGCACCTATCTCAATCCATTTCTTGCTTGTAAAACACATTTTCTGTTACCATGTGCCTTGTTTCCTTGGGGCACGATTTTTAAAGCTGTTTCGCTGCCCGCCGATAGCCCCCGCCAGCAGTTCTGTATTGATGGTTTCCTCACAATTTTATTTATTTACCAAGTTATGTGAGTTTTGTTATGTCTTGAGACCAATTATTATATATACACTTGTCTCGTCAAGCAAATAGTAAAATTGCAATTGGTTGCAAAATCACAGCAATAGTAAAATTATAACAACAAACATTATAAAATAAAAGCAATTAAATTGTAAAATGGCAGCCAAAAGGCTCGTGTTTACGACGACAAATATCCTTTTTTGTCACTTCTCCAGTAATTTACGGCCGCCAATTTATGAGCGTAATCGATGCCATCCTTCAATACACAATAATCTTCTGCTAAATTTTCGCTTGATTCCGCGTCTTCAATAATATACTGACCGTCATTAATTGTGGTGGATGTGTCGAAGTTTAACACAGTCTCGTCTTCAATTTGCATATTATAATCCTCCATATTTTCCATTAAAATTGGTTGTATTCTTTCCTTCAATCTCACTTCTGCTTCATTCACTGGTATATCGGAAATATTCAAAAAATTAAAAAAGTTTAATAGCAAGGTTAGAACGTTAAGTGGATTGCCCCGTTCTGCAATCCATGTTAAATTTAAACTTTAGATTTGTCGCCAACAGTTTTGTTTTGAAAATATACTCTCTACCCCCAATTTCTAACTCTTACAAATCCCTTTAAAGGTTTTTACTTGACGTATAAAGAAAACACCGTGATAAATTTCATTCAAATCGTCTGTAACATCCGCGAAAAATTAATTTTTAATAGGATAGTTAACCCCAACCACCCCTAAATGTCGTAAATGCCTTATTTTACCATAAACATCTTATTGTGTGATTAATTTACGGTTTTTCTTCAAAGTATTTTCTCAGTGCCTAACAGTTTTATCATTTTATTCTTAAGAAAAAAGGGTACATAATATCCCCCAGTAACTTCGCCGGGAGTGGTCTGCGGAGAATAGGAAAAAACACGTAACTAATATTTTGTAACGTATTATATGTATACTTAACGCCGCCAAAATCTATGCAGTCGTTTTTAAATTATTCTTAAATTATTCCTTATTACTCGCCCAGGGGCTTTTAGGGCTCGTATAAAAACATACGTAAACCTTATTTCTATCCATTCTATCGCTGTACCAAATTGCATCGAAATCGGTGACACTTGTGACACTTCCCTTGTTGGGGGAAGTGTCACAAGTGTCATTGAGACTGCATAATGGCACGTAATACACGTTGATTCGCGTCGAAAGGATAATCGAAATTTGTATTATCGTAGTTCTATATAATAATTAAGCGGAACAATGAGTTGTTCCGTTTATTAAATTATTTGGAGTTGTAATTTATAATACTAGAAGCCTCCATAGAACCTTGTAGATAGATAACTCTTGTAAATATTAATACGAAGAACATCATTGTTGTAACGTGGACTCCTACACAGTTCCACGTCTTTGTTTGCCCCTTTGAAACTGATCGTTAATAGGTTTTATGAACCTTAAAGTTTTAATAGCGTCCACCTTGACGATCCGAAGAATGGGCCATGAGACGCACACAATTCAGGTCGTGTGAAAGATATCAACTTCCAGCGCACAGTGCTTACCGCAAACATGGCGTGTAAATACTGGTAAGAGCTCGGTGAAGAACATTACGCTAGTCCAACATTCGAGCGGGAATCGTCAAATATTTACACACTACATGTCCCGCGATAGAGCGACTATGTATATTAATAATTTTGTGGAGGAGGAATGACATATTGATGCCAATGAGCCCGTCACGGAGTTAAGGTGTGTTTCTAACGGGCATCTAACACCAGTCAAGAGCGATGGGTAATAAACATTTTTAAACGAAAATTAAAAAAGATTTTTTTTATTAATACTGAGGATATTGAACTTTAGAATTAAATTCTAGATCTGTTCAATATTATTCCATCGTTTTAGATTGCATACTTCTCGCGCACACATTACGTAAATAATGCAATCAATGCTGGTCGACACGAAACGGAGTTTTATGATGATTTCGAGATTCTACGCGGCGGAGGAAGCCCACAAAGGCGGCACGCATGGAATAACGAAACCGCCTCCGAGGCGACTGGCCATCATTTCTTCGCCAATTACATAAATGCATATTCGTCGTACGGTACGAGTAAATAGCAATTTACACCCAACGCACGTGGGCGGTAGCCACATTACGTCTCAGACGTGCTTGTATTACAATGGCGGCTAAGATCTTAAAAAAAACTAACTAGCGGCTCCTCGGCAATCGGAAAATCGACGAGCTATTAACCAAAGAAATATCAAGGGACGAAACGAAGCAAATGCATCTTAAAGTTTTAGATTAAAAAGATACTCCTAATGACTGTCGCCTTTACTTTGAAGCTGAGTAACTTTAAGCGTTTAGTTTGACGTTGAGTAAACTGTAGTTATCGTCTTGATGAGTTTCAATATTTAAATTTGTTTTCGAATACTACAAAAATATTGCAAAAATAAAGTGTATTAGTTCAAAGTCATTTCACTGGCCAGCAATATTGTAGATTCACGCGGTTCCTTCGTAGTGCTTAGAAGGAAATTACTTATATACGTGCAGACGAAGAAACGCATTAAACCCACGCCTTCGACTGCGAAGATGCAGCAATTGAACTAGACTTATTACAGTAGGTGCTCTTTTGCGTTAATTCGCAACTATACGCCTGTAATTAGAGTAGCCGACTCGACGTAACTTACACCTCGAGTCGGCTAATAATAAATAATGAACGTGTAAACACAAAGAATAATTAAACATTGCGAGCACTGCTACTATGTTCATGGAATGATTTACGACAAACCCAAAGTTAGTAGCATAATAATTTTCCTGTAATTAACCCGTGAAAAAGTATGTTTTCGAACATTTTCGACACTACGAACTCGACATTCTATCGATTAACCACAATGTAAGTTTTCTCCTTTCTGTTGTTAATTGACAATAATTATTCATTACCTATTGATAATTACGCAAAACACCATCAGAGTAAGTGTTGTAAAAACAAGTATAGTGAACGTCACAAACGGACATTAAAGCAGTTTTATTGACGTGGTAAGCGTTCAGTGGATCCTGCATTTTTTTTATTTTCCATTTCGCCTTACTTAATTACCTTGTATCGGGCTCACGTACCCGTGGACTTGTTAACCCAAAATTTGGACGTTTTTATACGTCGTTTGTATTCCGTGTCCGCCAACTATTTAAACGTCGCGGGCATAAATAATGTCGTAAATTAAACCAGAACTCTGTCCCCGGGAAAATTTATTGAAATTGGCGCTGAAATCCAATTAACATGTTTGCGGCGGTCAGAAAATGGCCAGGCGACAAGAGAACGACACGTCTGCGCGAGCGGCGGAACGGGGTCAGGGGGGTGACCAGGTGACGCTTGGATACCTCGTTGCCTGATTAAAATTTTGATGCGTTTTTCGATGTTTCTCCGAACGGCAGTCCGTCGAGATTTCGGGCACGCAACGGTTATCAATTATATCTCGCCATCTCAATCAGTCGATTAATGTATCAATCTGCATTGCAATCCATCAAGCTGTTCGAGAGATTGCAGAAATTACAACCTTCCTTTAACTTATAAGGAAATGCCACCAACCCATCTTACGATGTTTAAGATTTTAATAACCATAAAACAAACAAACCTTTAATAATAATATTCCCTTATACCTGTCTGAAAAGGTTATTCGAGGTTGTTCAAGGTCATTCGAATTCATGCTGCTTTCACCAGGAGTCTCAACAACAAAAATAACTTTCGAAAGCTTCATCTTACGAATACAAAATCTAACACCTTTCAACCTACTTCATCAGCAGTTTTTTGTATTACATAAAACCCCAATAAAAAATATAAAAAATAAACTGATCATGTTCGACGCTGTTTACCTAAAAGCTCACAAAGGGACAGGAATTGTCATCATGAACGGAACAGAATATATTTAAAAACCCACTAGACTTTTTGATTGAAAACGTCAACATAAATATCCACATAAATATAAGTTATGCCTATGCATATTTTACGCTACGCTCCGTCCGTACGCAGTTTCAAACAAAGGAATTGCTTACGTAGCTTAATTAGACTAAGACCCTATATAAGCCGTGCGAGTGTTATCGAGCACCAATGTAATCTGTCCTTCGTACCAAGTGTGATACCCGAACCATACGAAACAAATAAATGTGTTACCCAAGTTTTTAAGTGCTTTTTAAAAACACCACCGCCAAGCTGTGACGTGTAACTGGCGCAGTCAGTAGTAGGACTGATTTCTGTAACTAAACAGGATCGAAGAGTAACAAACAACAGTGTACCAGTGGACAACCCGCAAGGACTCCAACTGATATACCAAGTCGATAGGAAGTACAT
>JAWQRJ010004848.1:0-10713 GCA_033557515.1 Diorygopyx duplodentatus
CGTCGGCACCTACCTCAATCGACTTTTCCAGTTCCCGCAAACATCACCCGCGCTTACGGCTCCGTGCCTTAGACAAAACGTGCAAATATATATACAAGATTAGCGCGTTTAAGGATATTAGATTTGGTTGAGCTTTATTTCTCTCGTGCTTCACAATTCCTTTAGAATTCTTTAGAGTAATTTTACTTTCTCTTTGCGCGTCTTTTACCATATTCTTTACTACCGTTCTTTGGTTTTTATGCTTCATATTCCTCCAGTGTTTTATCTGTAATTTGTATATTCTTTCCATTTTTCGAGGTTTAATGCTGCATCCGCATCCCCCTCTTGCGACATTTATGAGTTTTCCCTTGAATGTACTCCATGTCCGCTCAATGTCTTCACCACCATCTTCTTCCTTACTTTCGAATTCCTCCTCCAGTCTTTCAGTATTTCTGGCTTTTATCTCTGTTTTAGAGATAAATCTCTCTTCCTCAATATGTATATCTTGGGCCTCCCTTTGAATGTTTCTTTATTGGTTACCTTCTTTGCTCACTTATAGGTACTCACTTATATTTGGTATTAAATGTGGTTTCTAGGAGAAAATGGCTACTTCCTGTTTCGTATCCTCTCTTCGCTTTTACATCTTTTATATTCGTTTTATGTATATTTGGTACTATACTATAATATATGATTGGGGCTCTCTCCTCTACTCACAATTTCTCTTATTATTTCGTGTATTGTTTTATGGCCCACTCCACTGTATATCAATATATCTCCGCTTTCGAGCCTTATACATCTCTCTCATTCGGTCCTCTGATATTGCCGGTCCCCAGTATCAATGTACTTCTCTCCACTTCTTTCCATTCTCCTTCTCAGCCTTTGCATATATCCTCCCTGTAGCTCTTTGCGTATCTTTCTTGGATTATTTTATTCTGTCGTTTAGTTTGCTATCCGAATTAATTCCCATTCCACCTTTTCTAGTTCTTTTTTTGGATTACTTTCAGTCTTGCACTCTGTTCTGCTTCAATGATCTTCCGTTAGTTTCCAGTTTCGTTTTTTTCGTATATCCAAGTTTCGTTCTGTTTGTCTGTTTTCTGGTCGGTCTTACGATTTCTAATTTGTTGCTGAATTTCGATTTCTAATTTGTTGTTGAGGGTTTGAACAATTATTTTCTTTCAAACCGTCAAGCACATATTTGATGATTTGTTATCTTTTCAAGGCAAGAAATACTAAATAACACCAGAAAACTAAAAGGAACCAACATTTGGATAGAACAAGATTATAAAACAAAGGAAAATACTAATCCCAAAATTAAGAGAAGCCAGACAGAAGGGATACAGAGCGTATTTGAAATATAACAAGCTGGGCATTAATGAGGCGGTATACTATCCAAACACAAGGAAGCAAAATACAGAAATGGAGGATGGAAAGGACAGGAATAAAAACAGAAACAACAAGAGAACAGTCGAGGAGAGATCTCCAAAAGAAGACACGCTAGGAGGACCAATAAGGAATACGAGCGGAAATAAAGATGGAGACCCGAGCAATGAGAAGGACAAAAGAATGGATGGAGGAGTGGAACATAGCAATACCAAGAAGAATAAGAAAATAAATACACTGAAGATAGGGACATGGAACGTGAGAGGAATGAAGGGGAAGGAGATGGAAATATGTAAAGAGTTGGAGAGATCCAAGATAGAGATATTGGCGGAAACAAAAAGGAAGGGAAGAGGAAGCATCAATCTAGATAATGGCAGTTTATTGATATACAGTGAAGTAAATGAACGTACTAGAGCACAAGCAGGGATTGCCTGTACGATAAAGAAGGGAAGACGAGAAAAGGTGAGAATCTGGAAACATTACAATGAAAGAATATTGAGAGTGTATATAGAAATAACAAGGAAAAATATACTAAACTTGAGCATCTGCTACGGAACAGACGAAGACGCAAGGATAACAACTATTCTAGGAGGAACTACAAGAGATGGTAAACGAAAGTACAGGGAATACTGATGGTAGAAGGGGACTTAAATGCAAGGGTTGGAAATAGAGTCGAGGGATGGAATGGACTGATAGGACCGGAGGGAGAGGGGACAGTGAACAGGAATGGGAAAATGCTACTTGAATTTTGCCTGGACAGCGACCTGACCTTAACCAACACACATTTCCAACATAAAATGATACACAAAATAGCAAGAGAAGTAATGTCAAGAGAACAACAATCAATAATAGACTATGTTATAGTGAGCAGAACCGAAAAGGGAAGAATAAAAGATACAAGAATGAAAAGAAGTTTTGAAGTTGGAAGCGACCATTATCTGGTAGGATCGGAAATATTTGTAGGGGAAGAGGATAATAACAAAATAACTAGAAGAGGAAGAAACGAAACAAGAGAGAAGATAAAACCACCCAGGCTAAGGAAAGAAGAAATAAGGAAAAAATATGTAGATGCAACGGAGGAAGAACATGGCAAGGAAAACACAAACAAAGGAAACATTGAGAGAGAATGGGATAGATTCAAAGACATACTAACTGCAGCGGCTAAAAAAGCATGTGGAACCACCAGAGGGAAAAATAGAAACAAACAGACATCATGATGAAACGAAGAGGTGAAAGAACAAGTCAAAAAGAAGAAAGAACTATGGAACGAATATATAAAGAACCAAACCGAACAGAGATACAAACAATAAAGAACAAAGAGACATAGTTCAGGAAACAGTCAAGGAGGCAAAAAGGAAAAGCTGGGGATTCGGAGAAATAATGGAAAACAACAGCACAGAAAACGTGAAACTATTCTATAGGACATTAAAAAGCATGCCGAAAAATAAGGAAGTAGCATTGAAATGCATAGGGGATAGAGAAGTAAAACTAATAACGGATGACCAAGAAATAATAAATTGATGGAGAGAATATTTCAAAGAACTTCCCAACGATAATAACGGCGATAGAAGGCAAGGAGAAGAAAAGGAAGATACAGGGGATATAAGGAGGGAGGAGAGGGGGAGTTGGATAACTGAAGAAGAACTGGACGAAGCCATATAAAGAATAAAATTAGGAAAAGCGCCAGAATGCGACGAGAGAGCGGCGGAAATGATAAAATATCTGGGAACAAAAACAAGGAAAAAATTCTTAGAAATCTGTAATATGGCATGGAATAAAAAGATAGTACCGCAAGAATGGGCAAATGCCATAATACTACCCATACATAAAAAAGGAAACACAAGAAGCTGTAAGAATTACAGAGGAATATCATTATGTGCGCAACAGCAAAAGTATTCGAAACAACTCTAGAGAAAAGATTACGAATAGAAACAGAACACAAATTACAGGACGAACAAAGTGAATTTAGGAAAAATCATAACATACAAGACCACATATTTACGATACAAAAAATAATAGGAAAGGCTCTTAAGTTAAAACATAACGTGGAAATATAGAATAAAGCGGTGAAGAAGATAGGACTAAATATGAATCCACAAAAAAACACTGGTAATGAGGATAACAAAGATCAAGGAAGATAAGAAACAAATAGATATAATCATCGACAACAAGAAGATAGAACAAACAGACAAATACAGATACCTGGGAACGATGATAAACAGCAGAGGAAATTTGGAGGACGAGATAAATAATAGGCTGGATAAGGCAGGAAGTTCTACTCACTAAGAAGAGGATTTCTAAATAACAGACAGATTTCGGAAAAAACAAAAATGAACATATATAAAACGATATACTCCTCAACAATAATACACGACTGCGAGAACTGGATATTAACAGAGAGGCAAAAGGGTAGATTACAGGCAGCGGAAATGAGGTACCTAAGAAAAGTGAAGAATATCACAAGGAGAGGCAGAATAAGAAATACGGAGATAAGAAAAGAATTGAGTATAAAACCCCTGACGGAATTGATGGAGGAGAAGAAACTGGGATGGACATATAATTAGGATGAATGATGACAGACAAACAAAAAGAGTGTGGAAAGGAAAAACAACGGGGAGAAACAGAAGAGGAAGGCCGTGCAAGTCCTGGAATGAAGACTTTGGACAGATGCTGAAGAGAAGGGGGAAAACATGGCAGGAGGCACAAAGACTGGCAGAAAGTAGTGGAGAGAGTTCATGAAGAAATAACCAAAGCACCTCAACACCGCAAAGTAGCAGAGGAGAAGGATTATGTAAGAGTCTAACAAAAGAGTCTTCGGTGTTCATGTTTTTATCATTATCATTAAATGGACTACAATCATGTTGGCACCAATTAGATGGTGCGCCGGCGCATTGCACTGCTCACGTGACTCATGAATTGATAAATGACCTCGAAGACAGATGGTACCGAAGACAGATGGTTTCGAAGACAGATGGTTTCGAAATCTTGCAGGCCAGTTCCATGGACCCATGGAACTGGCCTGCAAGAAAGATCGCCAGACCACACTCCGATGGGTTGCTTAAGGTCCTCGGTAAGGTTGATGAGTTGCCTATCAATTCATAACTAATTGATAGGCAGCCCAATTTACAATAAATGAATGTATTGTCAAAGGATCGATTTGCAGCAAGAGCTCCAAAACCTTCAATAATCGGAAAAGGATACATTTTAGGTATAAGGAAACCTAATACCGTTTAATGACGATTTTAATTCTACATTCGATGAGATAAAAATATTTGGCAGATGCCATTTAAAAAAAATAACTTAAGTTTTCTTATTTCAAAATTCAATTTCGTAAAGAACGTAAGTAAGAATGTCCCTTCGGGCGTATTTCTGAAAAGTTCAATTTCTTAACTAATGGTTAATGCAGTATGAAAATTATCGCATAAGTCTAATTATGAAAATTTGATTTTTCGAAATGTTGCTGCGGTTGCATAATTTTTGAGAAAAAATTCAATATCTCGAAAACAATTAAGTTTAGGCCAGGCAAACGTATTGCGAAAGTTGAAACGAAAATATTTTTATCTTTTCCTACCATATTCAAATTCAAATTTTCAAACTTCTAGCTTTATCCCCATATATTTCTAATGATATTTATAATTCTACAGATAATTATATAAAAAGATCTTTCTCTTATTTCAGCTAATTCATGCGTATTTTCTCTAGACCAAATGCATGTTCTTTGCGTGTTAATGCGTCTTGAAAGGTGAAACCATGTTTCTGCAGAAAAAAATGAACTTTTCAACAGCATAACCATTCTCGTGTACACAGTGTATCTTGCAACTAGAAATTTATCAAGATCTGCTTCTAAAAATTAACCAATAAGTTCCGTATAACAGTCTGTGAAAGCTTCAGCAGCAGCAATTTCTACGCCAACGATCCATTCGTTCGTGAACGCATTCGATAGTATTACTTTTCTCGCATTATTCGATATCTGTTTTCTTTGAAATTTCAAATAACAGTTTATTGAGTACGCATATAAGGTCACAGTACACAAATATATAAGGTCACGTCAAGCATATTTATCTTATTACAATCTCATTACAAACAGTTTGCAGTTCCTCCTTACCATCCCACTGTCAAAACGTGTGCTTTTCCGAGATAATCACCGCATGATATATTTTCTCCAAACACTCGTGGGCAAACTTTCGCTTACTCGAGGAGTACGAGTAATAACCGACATTATCCATTACGATAACAGAACCGCGGGGTATTAAATCTACTATTTACTCAGAGTATTCCTAAAGACTTCAACGTTCTTATCCTCATAGTAATTTACCGGTTTCGTTGATTAAATTATCAGTAAACCTCCGTCGCCGAAACGATCTCTGTCATCAACGTGCATAATCATTACGGCCTCATTTTTGAATGCTATGCAAATAAATTCTACGTTGGCAAATAACGTGTGCTTTGTGTATAAAAGCGAACTTTCTATCTACTTTTACTGGCGAAAAGTTCATCGTGGTGTTCGGAAAAGGTTGATCACAACTTGGAAATAACGTTTAATTCAAAAATTAAAGGTCTCTTTCTTGAACACCTTGTGAAGGGGTGTTTAACAAAATTGGATATTTTGTTAAGTCAATGTGCTTTTAATAAGTACGTCAAAACTCCACAAAGGTGTGCACGATCGAAATGAAACACACGGTATAATTGCTGTGATCTTAGGCTGACCCCTGTTAGATTATTTACTGTTTCTCCGTTTCTTCGTCCTTGAGGCAGGTAGAATATTTTACCGGAGCTAACCCACGTAGGTGGGTGTTCTATTTATAAAGTTGTCTTCACATTCTGGATGTTAGTAGTCGAGACTGCCCACTGTTTTAACGTATTTACGGTGTGAAAAGTCGGGACAATGGAATCTGCCTATATGCAATTAAATAATTGCATAAAAATATTTACATAAACCGCTGCTACAGGTGTAGCTTAATTACAAAATTACCATTACAGGTAGCAGACAACAGAAAACAACCTTTACGTTAATTGCTGACCGTTATTTTGTCATACTAAATTACTCAATGACATCCACTATTTTGCAATGAGTCACAAGCTATTTTTAAAACCTCTTTGCGTAATCTAAAGAGGTTGGTAAATACGAATAACCCAAAATGTTTATTGCTAACGCATATCTAAATTTAAAATTTCAAAGTATCTAACGTTATTTTGTATACATACAAAATCAACATGTTGTGAAATTAGATGACTACTTGGAATTCCTTTCTCTTCTGTTGGGTAATTCGTATACATTATACGCTATTTATTATTCAAAATTACCAAATAATTCAAGATTTAAGGGTAATTAGCATTTCAGAAATTGCACAACAAATTTTACAAATAACCCACTAAAAAATCTTTCTCCTCAGGTAACTTAATAAAAGTGAAGGTGCTTTATAATTGCAGACCTGAAATGCTGATTTTTATCTCCCAATGCAAAAGGCATTTCGCGCTCTCCAAGCGAACGTATCAAAGCTGTTACTCTTACCCAGAGCGTTAATGAAAAAGTGCGAGAAACTTGACATTCGCAAATGTTCGCAATCGCCTTACTCCACAAGTGTATTATTAATGACAAATGAGGTACTAATACGTGTAACGCGCGTTTGAGCCGAACTGTCTAGTCAACTGGAACGTATATGGATATTATAAATTGCCGTTGATGCTGTGCAAAAATCCAAGTAGGGCAACCGCACATTTATATCAATTTTAATCAATTAATGAACGAGCAATAACTGGGTACGCGCTGATAAAACGAGAAGTGGTATGAATCGACTCGATGGGAATCGTGGTTTTGTACACAATCCAATCTACTTAATAGTAGAGCTATATCGTAAAAGCTGTGGGTATGAAAAAAAGTAGAATACACTTTTACTTCTTTACTCCTTCAAATAAAATGAAAATTTAATTTGAACAGAGCTAAATCCAATACTTGTATAACCATCAAGATAAATTGACTGTTCTCCTTATATCAAGCAATATCTCCATTAACTTTCTTGCGTTTATGAATCCCAATTCCATTTAAACTACTATAAATTTTATAGTGGTTTCTAATTACAAAAGTAATTAGAGAATTTTCCAATTAATTTGTACTAATGGATAAATACAGTATAGTTTACGTGAGATGTACATACTTAGACTTTGAAGACGTACTCATCAAAGTTCAACAAAATTCTACAAGACATTGACGATATTAAGATATAGAGTCGAGAAAATGTAAATATTAAGAAACAATCTATTTATCAGTGTGGATTTTTTACTATTTTATAAAAATAAGTTATTTTTATTTAATAGTTTTGTTCCTATCACAACCTCACCAGTTTGTTATACAAGTTCTATAATCGCATTTCACCTACATTCCCCAATTATAAATAATGTCGTTTTAATATCAATAAATTTTGTTATACCGTACTCTAAGAAATGCCTATTAATTAGTGTGCTGTACTCACTTCCTTTATTACTATCATTTTTACAACGCACTCGTTACAGACACAGCGTTTCTCCTACGAATTAGCACCGCGCCATAAATACTAGGAATAAATTGTATAATAAATTATAATCAACGCCATTAGATGTGGGACTGAGAATTCCCGATTCTCGCTGCTTTTTATCTCGCGCATGCCATTAATAAGGAGATTAAGTGGAGACTTATTTTATTTTTGCATGGGAGTTTCCCATATAAAACATTGTAATGCGACACATCCTTTCCTTATCTCCGGCGCCTCATTAAAGGAGCAAACAATAATAAAGCGGCGGCCGCGACACACCCTGCGCATTGTTTTGTTTTTAAGGTCCAAATTAAACGCCTCATTTTCTTTCCGCGTATACATTAACATAGTTATGAGTGTGTACCGAGTGCTTTCACTTAATAACGTGCCACCATATTAAATTAATTGTAATAGTTTATTACGTGCCTTTAAGCCGGGTCCACATTAAACAAATGCGACTGACAGAACGAACGGCTTTCGCCATAAGTCCTAAATGAGACGGTTATTATTCTCGCTCTTCACTTGTCCGTGCAATTGCATTTGTGGTTAACGTCGGTAATTGATTCTCTAGAAACCATTTATTTTATGCCAGTTAAGTACGTAGGTGCAGCTTTGGATCAATCTTGATTACCAGTGGCTAAATTTCGCTTGACAAATTCGTTTTTTTTTCCTCTTTGGTTAATAGTTGCTCAGTGACAGTTTTCATGTATGATTTATTATATTACTTTTACTTTTCGAGTATAAAAACAAATTCTGAAACGGGTTGTTTTCCACTGCGATCAGTTGAAAATAAACACATTGAATGCCAAATTCCCAATGGCAGACATGATTAAAATAGAATTTTCTTCATATTAACTATACGCAATATATCATTCTGAAAGGTTAGTAACATTCAATAATGTCAGTTCATAACAACCAACAATAAATAATATTTAATTTTTCACCGTGTCCTATTAGCCTTTCTTAAGAACTCCTATTGCTCTACATTTATTCTTTTTGTAGTTACAGCTTTATATGTATGTTAGTTTATTCTTACATCCATATTGTTAATTTAATTGATTATTAATTTAATTGTAGTTTAAATATAAATGCCAATTAAACACCTAGAGGTGTCTTATCATTGTTGGTGTTTTAACTGTGGTTTGGGTTGATGTATTCAAAGCTAAAGTTCAGGTGCTCTAATAGAAAATTTCAGATATGTTGATGACAAATTTTTAGATAAAACTGTATTGTGTTGCAATTTTGATTTTCTCTTAAATCACTCGTTTTATGAACGTATTCTAGACGATTTCTTACAGAAAATTTACTGGTCTTCGATTTTTTATTGAAGATTTTTTATCGACCTCCTCTACTTTAGCAGGTATCCTTAATCAGAGTTGCGAAAGATGCAAAAATTAGATACATTATTTATCATAAAAAAGAATTGTTTTGCCGGTGGGATTTTTGATATTTCTTTAAAATTACGTAAGCCAAAATAACTTCATTAGGGTCTTTGCACCAACAATTACTCGTACTGTATTTTTTATCTCCAAATTTTCTTGTACCCCCAATATTTCCAGATATTTCTTTGATTATATGAAGAAAAAAATAATTTTTAGATAAAACTGAATCGTGTTGCAAACTTTGAATTTTCTCTTAAATTACTCGTTTTAATAACATATTTTAGACGATTTCTCACAGAAAATTAACCGGTCTTTGCCTTTTTATACAAGATTTTTATCTACCTCCTCTACTTTAGGAGATATATTTAATCAAATATCTGAAAGATGAAAATATAAAATATATGTATGAGGTGGACGATTTTTTATTTTTTTCTTAAAATAATAGAATATAGAAGGAATTGTAGGGAAGTGTCCTACATAACATTATTTGCTAAATATTTTTTACTTACAAAAATTTTCCGTATCTTTCATATTTTCCGACATATCTTTGATTGCATTAAGTAAATCATACTTTTTAGACAAAACTGTATCTTTCTGCAGTTTCTAGTTTTTCTCTTAACATATTGGTGACATAAATATTTTATATGTAGTTTCTTACAGAAAATTAACATATTTTTCTTTTCTTATAAAAGATTCTTTATCCACCTCCCCTACTTCAGCAGATATCTTTAAGCAAAGTTAGGAAACCAGCAAAAATTAGATGTTCCCGTTAGGCGGAAAATAAAATTGTTTTTTGTCTGTGTAATTTTTCAAATGTCTTCAAAATTATGTAATTCAAAACAACTTCATTAGATTCTCTGTACTAAAGATTATTCATTCTTTACTTTTTATCGTAAAAACTTTCTTGTACCTCCAATATTGTGAGATAAAATTGTAAGTTGTAATCTCTTGTATTTCTCTTAAATTGTTCGATTTAAAAACATATTCTAGACGATTTCTTACAGAGAATTAACTGCTGTTTCTTTTTCTGTTGGGAACTGTCGATATATTTCTTCTACTTTAGCAGATATCGTCCATCGAAGTTACGAAATGTGTAAATATTAGATTTAAGAAGCTTTTACAGTTTGCAAAGCAGTTTTAAAACTTTTTCAATTGGATTTCGATACAGCAAGCGAGGTAAAAGAAACAACGATGTTTAATATAAGATTTTCTATATTTTAGCTGACAATATCTTTTTAACAATATCTTTTTAAAAGGTATAATTAAGTTATGGAATTTAGGGAAGTTAGGGAATATTATTATTATTATTATTATACTGGGAATTAGTTTATGTTAGTATATTGGAAAATAATAATTATCTGAATGCACAAGTGTACATTGTAAAAGTTCAACTAGGAAGGGAACTTGAAGATAAAAATATTTGCAATAAGTTGGCGGTTCCGGTTATACCAGAAGTTGACAAC